>KZ346191.1:67184-81262 GCA_002352805.1 Teladorsagia circumcincta | reverse complement strand
TTGTAAGACCTTAGTGCCGTTGTCGCGCACTTTTGAGACGCGGCAACGACCCATCTGTGCTCCACGTGGGCTACCCTATCTCACCGTAGGAATGATTCTTTAAGTAGGCTCCTCCCGGGGTGTTACTTTAAGGTGCGGAGGTTCTTATAATCAAAGAGGTGAGAGATTTCAAAGTTCCCCAGTAGTTGATCGTTTCGTTTAGCGTGAATCACAAACTAGTAGCCAATTCATTTTGTATAAACATCGTCTTCGTTTGGTTTAGCAGAAGCCAGACGTTTTCACAGGAAATCTGTCTGAGAGTTTTAGTTCAGCTTGCTTAATACACGCTTCTACAGGAGTATTGTCGTCAAAGCTGGGTGGTATCGAATAACTGTCCAATTTATGTGATATGCTGCTGCAGAAAGTTTTTTTTCCAACGAAGGTAGTGTGTATTGTTCTGAACCACCTACAACGGTAAATCTCTTCCGTCGTCTTTCTCAGATACAACTCTTCTCTCTCTTTTCAGTTTCGAATCAACCGTATCTCTTTAGAGACCATGGCCCTTTCTCACACTTCAGAAATTCAAACTTTTTTCATCACATTCATTTCCACATCAGGAAGCAAAAACTGATAATGAATGTTTTTTGAATCTGTGAGAAAAAATCGTCGCAGCTAAAAGACCATTTCGGCTTGGACAATGGTCTACCGCGAGCTGCAGAGATGGCTATCTGTTATGTGCGGATCAGGTTCAAGCAAGACGTCGAGGAAAATTTCCGAATACGACTACCTCCACCCCCCGGGGGAGTCGTATTCGCAAATGCGGCCGAACCCCGTTAAACGACTCACAGCTCTATTGCAAACTAAGTATAAGGAAGTTGTTTAACCATCCCCAAAACATTTCTTCGAAAAAAAAAACAGTCCTGCTGCCTCACCCTGCACCATAGAAGTAGGAAAGCCAAAGGAAGATCGCTAACAACCACTCCCGTAGAGAAATGAAAACCTTTGACCTTGGAGCAGCTTATTTGCTCTTGAAGTTTGATCACGTATTCAAATGACTACAACATTCTTCAAAGTGAACGAATTTTCAATTTTAGCAGATTCTGGAGTGTTTTCACGAGCTGTTTTTGGCAAATCCTAAAATCATGAAAACTGACTAGAAATGGAAAATTCGGGTTAATGAAATCCTTTAGTGCCTGTTTTACACTTTCCAAAGCTATAACTTCCTTCAAAACTCTCAAATCTAAAAAGTCTACACGTCATCATAATTTGGAAGATTTGCTTCATTTAACGGTTAGTAGAGCTCAATTTAAAAACGGCTACATCGAGGTTTTTTGCCCGAGCAACGTGCACAATTGGGAGCAGATTCGGAATCCACGTTCAACTTCAACGTTCACATGCTTATGGATTTGAGGCTGAAAACAGCTTTTCCTGTTGGATAGTGGGTCACTCCCTGCCATTTCAGACAAAACGTTTTGATTTCTTCTAGAATTGATACTTTTTCTCTTCAAGGAGCCGTAGTTGAAGCACTCGCGTCTGAATGGGCCCACTCCGGGACGCGCCGTGTGTTTCACATCCCTTTATATTCGTGGACTCACTCGAAAACTAATACATTCGTCGGAACTCGTGAATTCTGGATTTCTTAGCCTTGTCATAACAAGCCACTGAGGAAGCGCAAAATTACAACGCGGAACATTACGAACCATGAGATTTCGATGTGTGCGCAAATATATTTTTCTAATCGAAATACTGGCGATGGTCCTAATGCCTCTATCCTTCCAATGGATGGGCCAAATACGACCCCTCCCGTCAACCTGCCGAGGATTTCTCAACCAGGCTTGAGCCTGGCAAGGATAGGTTCGGAATTTCTGAGTCGTCCGGGCACGCGGCGAATTGCTCGGCGGCTGTCAGGATGAGACAAGGCTTTGAATGTTCTGCAACAGAACGCATCACGTCAAAGCGTCTGCAGATCCGGATAAACTCTGCATGATTCTGCGGTTTGAAAAAACTTTCGGGATTTGGATGCAGCATTGTAAATGAGGAGATTTCTACACAAACAGATGAGAGGCAACCTTCTTCAATGTCACTACAATCATCAATGCGAATGAGAAACACTAAAATTGAGTTAACGAGGAGATCTCTACACGAAGAGATGAGAGAGAACCTCCTTAAATGTCATGCGAATGAGAAACACTAAAATTGAGGGTTTCCACTGGGATGGAGCTATTCACTTACAACTTTATATTTTTTGCTAAGCGTGGCGCTCACGTGGTTTCTAAAACACGTCGGCTAGGACTGATTCCAGGATAGGTGTAAAACGTCAAGGAGGACACAAATCGCTTCCATCCTCTCCCAGGACCCCTTCTTCTCCCTGAGGCTTAGTTCCAAGCACTGTAAATGGCTCATTCACTGGAATTGTCATGATTGCCTAACGGTGAAAATGGAGTTGGAGGGGGCCACTCCTTTGTGCTATGAGTGCGGCTTTGAGGATAAGGATCAACTTAAAGGCGTGGAATGTTCGCTCCTGCTCCAACGATGAGCGCCCCGACCATTGCAACAGCGCTGCGCTTCTTCCTTCTCATATTTTTCTTCTAAAGTTTCCTTACTATATATCATCGTTGTCCTCAAATCTTCAGGCGTTGAAATCGTAAGTCGAACTGCAGGACCTCGCGAATTCCATCCGCGACCTATGCACGCTCTGATGTGTTCAACTCTCGTGCAAAAATCCGTGAAGATTTGCGCTGTCCGTATCGCCGCGTAGTCCGCCGCGCGATTTGCCGCGCGCCAGCCCTGGCGAACCAGAAGCCGTTAACTTGGCCACGAACTGAAGAAAGTTCCTGAAAACAAGAACAACAGCAGGATGTTCGTGCTCACTGCTCACATTTCTACTCAAGTCACTTGGGTATGCCACCAATCCGTATCCAAGTTTTCAATCAATAAAAGAATATGGCCATTGTAGCAGAATATTCAATTTCTTAGGATTCGTTTTAGTACACATAACGAAGCTCACACGTAGGATCGAAGCAGGGCTAAAGGGAACTAATTCAAACAGAGCACCTCTCGAGCCAATAGTTGTTAAGAGAGCAGCGAAAAGAAAAAACGATCCAAAATGTTAACAGTTTATGAGCATCAATGGCAACATCAAAGTACACTGTTCCACACAATGAAAGAAAAATGTAAAAACAGCGATCAACTTCTTGTAAAAACGAACGCAATAGAGCACGTTTTTCCACAACAACGAACTCAATTAGAACACAGCGGTCAGTGCTCTTAATGTTCGTATATCCCTGCCTGCCGAAATTGTAGGAGAGTGTAGACTTTTCGTCATCGTAACCTTGTCTCGTTGTCTCGCTCCAAAGCAATGACAAATCCGTAAGTTCTTCCTCAAATTCCCGACTACCTGTCGGTAGTCACACACAAAGAGCATTATTGCAATGGGATCCAGTACGGTATAAATGGTCACTATCAGTGGAGTAAACGAGTATATTCTGGAAAAAAAATTCATTATTCTTGATATCGTCCTCAAGAATCTTCTCCCATTGCTCAGTTTCATTTTTCATCACCTGTAATTGCGACCTGCAAGCGTTCTCATACTGATTCGAAATTTGGCTTATAGCATCATTTCCTTCGTTGCAAAAAGGAGCAGGACTTGAAATCTCAGCTTTCGGGGCGAAATACAGCTAAAGATGCAAAAGGAAAGTATTTCAGAAAAGCTTCACTTTGACCGAAATTTGATAGAAGAAGGGTTTGCACAGTTCAGAGGACATTTCATCTATTATTACGAGAAAGCATAAAATAAAACAAGACGGCAGAAGAGCAAAACGGTGGACCCAAACCATACGCACGTAGGCACGTAAATACAATACATGCACTTGGCATCAAAGAAACTGTTTCTGTGAACGCAAAAATTAGGTCAATTGTCCTTTTCACATTATTCCGTTCGCGGTTGGGGGATTGTGATCCCGCAATGACCGCGACAACATCAGTGATCGGACCTTTGTATTGCCCTTTTTCGAAACACAAGCATTGAAACAGTTTTCGCTCGTGCACCACAGCGCAAGCAAATTCTCCAAAACTTTTTCGGAAGTCGTTGCCTCAGCCACCTTTTATTTGAAAATCATTTCTCTATATTTATCGTAGCTGTTAGAAAGTCAAACAAAGATTACTGACGGAAGTGGGCGAAGTCCCATAATGACGCTCGTATACATTGCAACTCGAGACACATATGAAGTAAAAAAAGGAATGACTGCCTAAATGCTTCGGTTTGAAAAATTCAATCGCGAGTAAATGCTCTCAAAAATATATGCACCTGTACAACTAATGCCTTCAACAGCTGAGTCTGCATCTTCATTGATTTTTGGCTCAAGGAAGATTTCCTCAGTGTTCGATACATTTGGAAGCCGCAAACTATCATGAGGAAAAACGTGCATATCATCATTGTAAAGATCATGCCCAGGCCTATTGTTGACGACCAATATATTGTTGTAACGTTTTCTTTCACTTCCTAGAAAAATTAACCCAGCTTTATAACCGATGTTCCACATCAAACCATCAAAACCTACATGAGTGAAAACGCAGAAGAAGGACAATTTTGTAGCATCTACGCCGTATTTTGTATAAATCGAAGCGTTGGCATATTTGTAGTAGTGTTCGTTAGCGTCAAAACAAATAAATGTTATGAAGCCGTATGATAATCCCCAACAGAGGACAGAGAAAGTCACGATACCAACGGAAGTTGCTTCATGGAATAGATGGAGGAGGTGCGGCCTAAGGTAATTAATTCAAGGCCACAAAAGAAGTACGACGCGATAGAATGCTGGCGTTATACTCTGATTATTTTCGTACCGTTTTACTAGCTGAACCGACCTGCAAACTACAATGTATCTGTAGACGAAATGAAGGGAAAGAAGAGCAGTGGTGACACCATACATTCCTATAAACACACAAAGCGAAATAAATCCCCACGGCTTCACGCCGTAGAGAATACCGTTGCTGAGCGCGGCTACAGAAGTACCATAAATGTGAATGCCCTAAATAATCATAAAATATGACTTTGGAAACTTCAAGACACGTTTCTGTTTCTTTCTAGCGATTGTTAGGCCGACAACACCCATGTGTAACTAGAGCAAAGGTATGCCTGAGGAATAAGTTGATGTTTTTCTTGCACAGGAATGCGAATGTAATGCTGCGACACGGGCCGACAGGCAAGGGAAGGGACAGGCGTCCCTCAGGAAAGATCAAATTGAAAAATTTCTCTCCTTCGTAATGCGGTTTTGCTAAGACAATAACAGACTAAGCGCTTACTTGAGAGGATGAGGCGAGAGAGCGCAGCAGATGAGAGGGCGCCAGACAACAGCTCGATATACAGGGCGAACAGCGGTTCAAGAATCACACGACCATGACTCTCCACTACGCAAGAGTTGTGTCGAGAGTGAATATACGCGCGGGGCGCGCAGACGGCTTGCGAGTGTGGGAGAACGAGAATCTTCAACGTGCCGTTGCCATTTCCTAGGGCGATTTTCACCCTGTTGATATAAGAGAAGATTGCAGTTGCAGCAGCCCAGTTTGCGAGGCCCTATCGCTCTTGTCGGGTAATTTCTGTGCACGGGAATGCCATAACTGTGCTTGTCCTATGGGGGTTTTATCTTACAGAGCGAACTTACAGAGCGAACGCAACGAAGATCGTTCACATGACCTCTACCTGGGTTGTGCATACTGAATGCATCACATATTGGCGTGAATGAATGCTGCAAAATTGAGAAGGCAACTCACAGGTTTAGCAATGATTTCCGTTGTAGCGAACACAATATTGCAAACTGCAAAACATGTCATGATATTTTTGTAGACTTGACCAACAGAGTTTCGTGTTCCATTTCTTATCACATAGATGAAAATGGTGTTTATCACCGTCCCCAGAACGAATATAACCACAGACCCATAGTAAATAAAATGCTGCACGCTCATGCTCCTAAAAACAACTTTTTATTCGATGTTTGAGCGGATTCCAACGAATTTATACCACATGTAATTTTTTCCCTTCTTATGGTAATCAAGCAGTACGGAAAGTAAACTACGAGGCTGTAAGTGAAACAGTGCAATACGCAGTCTCAACTGCTAATGGCGCATTCCACATGACTTTGTCGCATGTGGAACTAGATTCAGCAAAAACTAAAACTATTTTGTGCAGAATTCAGGACTAAGTCACACCAGACACAGGAGCAGCCTTTGCGAACCGTTCTTTGGAAAAGCCGTCTTTTCCGAATAACAATTCCTGGAGCGACACCTAATTCTGGAGTTTAGATAACAAGCGGCATTAAATTATACGGATGGTAGAAATGTCGTAATCTCACTTAATAACAGAGGCATAGGATGTAAGTAAACAAGATAATGATAACATCCGCAATTCTCTTTATTGGACGATGGATGATTTGAAATATCGAGAGACGCATCGAGAGCTGTATAGAGTAGTCTACTAACATAAGAGGTTGGATATCAAGAGCATGTAAATTTCTTGTATGGGTGACGTTCCTCATGCTGCACTCTTACCACCCAAATTCAAAAAAGTACACTTATCGTGAGCTCGCAATCATCGACCACTTAAGAACAATGAATCGAAGAATGTTTTCGTCATCGCCGCCTGGATAACAACTTCACTGATCCTTTCATTTTCAAACTAATCGCTCTTATCGGACCTTCTCAGATGTTATCACTTTGTCACCCACCAAACATGCTCCCGTCCCCCACTCTACAACATATCCAAAAAGCAGCGAAACATGCTCCCGTTACACGTTCTACAATATATTTAAAAAGCAACGCCTCACTTCTACTGGGACGCGCTTCGAGATTCACGAAATCTGAATTTTAGCGCTCCATATCAGTCATCAGTCGTCATTACTTTTTGTCACTCATCAAACATGCTCCCGTCCCACTACAACATATCCGAAAAGCAACGCCTCACTGTTGCTGGGCCGCGTGCTATGAATTTCGCGACAAACAGACACACACACGCACAGATATACTTAGTGAATTATATATTGTAGGATACCTTCGCTTTGATGGAAGCAGTGAATTATCAAGCTGGAACACGATATCGTAGCGTATGAATTCAGTGAGTGCAAGTGCTCTCTTTTTTGACTTGAAAAATTCCGAGCTCAAATCGTACGAGGTTTTCACTCATACTGTCAGATGGAAAAATGGTAAACAAAACATTTCAACGCAAAACCTCAAATCTTAACTAGACCACAAATTAACTTTCAAGTTTTTCTTCCATGTTAGAATTCAATCCTTATAATTTGTGCATGTCGCTTAGTTTACTACAAGCTAGTGTCTTCACAATGCAGTTGCACACAAATGCCGACATAAATGAAACATCAACCCAGGGGGTCTTTCGAAAAATGTCCAGCATTCTCCAAACGGTACTCTGCATGATATAGGGGTGCGTGCATAGATTACAAGACTGTAGTTCGTTTTTCCTGAGCGGACTTGTAAATGCTCAAAAAGTAGGTCAAAAAGCTCAAGTGACACACCCGTCTAGCACCAGCTCTTGGTAAAAACCTACTCATATGGGTTACCAATGATACTGACTGATATGAGATCCACCAAGCAGCGGGTACCATTTTGCGACATCGTGCAGGCGCCAGTCAAAGGTGCAAAAAAATGTCACCACGATTATTCACACCACGGACCACTTCATCACCCCTTTTTTAGCATTCAGACTGCCTCTCGGAAAAATGAACTACAGCTTTGTATTCCACGCACGCACCCATGCACCTGTGTCATATAAGGAACCGGCTGAACTGGTCATTTTCTGAATGACCTTCCTCGTAAGCGATAGGTTGAAACTTATCTTTTTGAGTGTACGATGCTCCTTTCAGTTCTAGGGCTCTCATGTCTTGGTAACGACAGGCAGGGGGAAATCAGCAGTAACCACATGCGCCTGACATGTCGCTGTCTCATTAACTGACCCAGCGCTTGTCACCCCATCCTTTCTGCCAAAGCAAGTACAACCCCCACTCTTGTCATCTCCCGTACTATCAGCAAACGTCATGATAGCCTTCTATACCGACGACATCAGAAGAATTTAGCATAGAAACGTTGTGCGCGGTTCGAGCTAAACGTGATTTTCCAAGAACCATAGACCATTATGCGGCTATCGGAAGCGCTGGCTGGAGCATGGTTCATGGTCTTCTCGGGAAGATATACACCAGCTAAGGGAATGAAGCAATTCTGGGCAGATGACGTCAAACTTTGAAGACGACAGTGAAGGAGGACCTGCTTCCGCTCATAGAGGGATATCTAAGGAATATTATGCCGTAAAACTCCTTCATCCTGGAAGACGAAAAGGTTGGTGATGTGTGCCATGGGCAAAGGGTCTCTTTATTCTAGACACCCCTGTAGTTTTCAAAACTGAATCACTTCTGACTCCTCTAAGCTTCTCACCACCCGCGGCAGACTACGGTCAGATTGCTGGTTCCTGTCGAGTTTTACGGCAAGGATCATGACTGGTGGGCGTTGCGGTTTTGATAAGGTCATGAACGTCATTGGTGTATGGGCGTTGGGGTGCTCCTTACCATACACCCCAGCGCGTTGAGGGTGGATTCTAGTTCACCAATGACGCTCAGTGACGTCACCAAAGCAGAACCGCCCTACAGCCACCCTGACCACTGCCTCCAAAAGCAAAGCCAAGAAACAATTTGATGTGTCAATACTTAAATATGAAAGTGGGGGCGCCAAGTGGACCGCAAATGGACAAAAAAAGAAGCGTCAAAGACACCCAAAGTACGAATCTCATTGCTGTATGCTGTGGAGAGGTCTAGGTGTCTGAAAGCGAGACAGAAACAATAGTGTGATTCGCGAAGAGGGAAACAACTTTGAGTAGAGATCATAGCAACAAATATGACGTCACAGATGAAACACCTAAGCGATGGGCTGGCACGGATCCTCCTGATGTGCGAGGCTCCTCCAGTCCTAGGGCTCTAATGTCTTAGTAACACGTTTATGGGCTGGCTCGGCACCCCTAGCCACCTCCGACTTTGATGAGACCATGCCCGTATCCTCAGAGGCTAACTCCACATAAGCAGAAAAGGGTCAAATATGAGTTTCACATATAAAACAGTATGCAATCGAATTTGTCACTAAGGAGAGAAGGGAAAGAAATTACTGAAAACCTCTCAAAAGGCTAGAAAAACAACTATCTCGATGGTAGGGTTGCTTGATTGCCTGAACAGTTGCAAGGCCATTATAGTTTCCTATGTCTGCATGCAGAGATGAGATTTCAGTGGCAATTCCCATGCATTCTGATTTGCGAAAGTAATCTCATATCTTCCCTTGCAGACCCAGCAAACTTGCTTGTGGAAGACATTTCTCAAAAAAAAAAAATCTGTTAGATTTCTTGTGCCTCACGAGGTTGCTTAGTGGAACATTTGTTTTTAAAGGCCTAACGTTTCGACTGAATCGTCGTCTTCAGAGACTGACGGTTCCACCGTATAAGCGGAAGAGTCCGCTGCCACACTAGAGCGCTAGCTAGTTGAAAAAATATTGAAAATAAATGTTCCATCAAACAACTACGTGAGACACAAGAAATCTAGCCGACCTACAACTAACATGCCGAGGTTGCAAGAAGAGAGAAATTGGAGAATCCTTTTGAAAAATGACTGCGCACTGTGCCTTTGACCCACCGCAAAGATGCGATAATGAAAACAGGACACGATCAGAAGCATAACACCATAGATTTTTGCTCATTGAATAACTTTTCTGTATGGCTCCGTGCGGCAGACAAACAAATAAGGTGTATCTGTGTTGTTCATTCCGTTACAGGAATATTAACGCCTTCTTATCCAATCCTGTATGGTGAGCATCAGCCAGGCAAGTGATTAGGTTTTCAAATGGCAATTATCAGGTTTTGAAAGATAGAACGTCACTGCTTGAATTTCCCAGAAGTAAGAATGTTGTCGACTCAATCGTATTCCTATTCAATCAGATGGAAACCATGCAGTTTTTTACTTCTTACGTTCTAGTTGATTGAGGGAGGAAATCGCAACTTTCTTCATCGGTTGAGCCGGCCCATCTTCCTTTTGCCATTTTCACTCGTTCTGACAACCACCTGGATTTTCTTCGCCATGTTGTAGCTCAATTTAGAGCCGTAGTTGTATTTGAAATTGCTTTGGCCAAACCGATGAATAGCGATGGCCTGCTCACCAGGGAAGAATGATGAGTGTGGATGGCCATATACAATGGGACCTGCTGACGAGAGGTCGTGGGATCGATTCCCTGACGGGTTCTCTCTTTTGCCTTCGCGGCAACATTCTTGAGGAAGGCTCCCAACTACGCTTGGTTACAGGTTCCTCTAAACGGATTGGCGAGGAGTTCCTAGGGACTTTAGGCGCTACTTGCTAACGACTGCACTTGGAGCGCGCGGAACTTTTGATACGTTCTCGCAGCATACAGATGTGATACTCGTGTTAGAGAGATACAATCGAATCTTAGAGCGAATTAGTAGTCAAATCACATTCGGAGGATCATTCCTACCGCCTGTGAGCCCGGTACACTACCGCTGCTCTATTTTGCTTCTTGACCCCGTTCAGAAAATCGTTTCGCAGATTTAGAAAACAGATTCGAGATTAGCGTCCATAAACCGATAGGAGTAGGTCTCATGGTATATAACCACTTCGACCCTGGTTAGCTACAACCTCAGTTTTTTTTCTTTCAGGATTCTCTTCTGGGAAGCTAGGAAGGGTAACGGGCCTGACGGGATTCAACTCATAATTTGAACCCCAAAACGTGCGCGTTCTAAGCAGCGCACTTGCCACCAGGGTGAAAATCGTGTCGAGGACGTGGTCGCAGGAGTACGACCCTCCCCCTAAAGTCGAAGTCTTGGCACGACCCTCCTTATTTTGATTCTCTTCCACGAACGGACTGTAGTGGTAGTGTAGTGATGAGTATCCGCGTCTGTCACATGCGAGACGCGGGGTCAATTCCCGACCGGAGTGTTTTTGCAATCTAACAGACTTGTTCATGCCAATGCGAAAGTTTGAGAAGTTCATAGAATAGCATCACAACAGCCTGTATCGACCAAGGCCGATTCCGCGACAGCTGCTGCACGGTTTGCCTCTGGGTCAGATTTGCTGATGCCCCTCTCAAAACCACCAGAAAGTATACCCTCTATGAAAAAGTTCCATTTCCCCATTTTTGAACCTTTCAAATAGCACTCGGTCGGGTTCGATAGAGCTAGGCCAGCTACTGTGAATCAGTATCAAAATTGCTTTGAAAGCCTTCCATGCAAAGAGATAGGGTCTCTCGAACTACGTCGAGGTGGCGTCGAGGTCGCGAAAATTTTCATGCGAGTTTTTGGCACTCAAAAGGCAATAACTCTCTACTTTCTCAGGCACCCAAAAATGTGAAGACAGTTTTGGAAAGCGGAGGGATTGCGCTTTCTAATAGTGTATTTACCTTCTTCCCAGGCCTCTTTTCTGAGCAGATATCTGCGTCGAGGTCGTATCGAGGGCGACCGCTAACCACCCAAAAGGCGCTGTCTTCTTCACCTTTGCAGAATATTTCATAGGCAAGACTCGAATTGTATCTAGAATACAACCTTCCACCGTGAAAAGGGACGATCGACACCGCCTGCTATCGTCTCATACGCCATGCATCTGGCCGTCACTCAAAGCGGTACACTCGATTGAAAGGTGTCATATGATGACGACCTATTGACAGAACCTGTAATGTAGTAAACCATCTCGTACCTCCTATAACCGACAAACCGCTTCATCTGCTTAAGGCTTTCCTTCATCATTGTCGTTTTTACGACAGCGTTCCTTCCAACAGAATCATGTGAGCGAGGTGTTATGAGCGAGCAGAATGAATATTCTATATAAAGCTGTCTCCCACATTCTGTTTTCTGCTGCGGTACACGCTCTTGCTTCTATTTGCACCACAACGCCACTGATGCGCTCGCTGCCGACTTTCATAGGTACGACCCCTCATGATCCATCCTGACAAGTACTACCCCCTTGTCGAGGATTTCCTCGACCGTTATTCACCCTGCTTGCCGCTACAACACCTACGACCGAGAAAAACAGTACACAAGGACAGCTGCGGCAACCATTTTCCGATTTAGTATCTTTTGTCCGATTTTCACCCTGTTTGTAATCGTGGACTATTGATAGAAACACCGAGAAAACAAGTTATCACTTAGATGCAATATTTTAAAAAGATGCGGTACATGATTGTTGTCAACCCAGTGTCGTCAGATCAACGGCAGTAGGTGCAATAAAGTTACTGTCTACGAAGGGTGAATATGACAAGTATAAAAGAGAACTAAGGCGAGATCATGCGAAGCCACAGAGGTAACGTACTCCGCGCCTTTCGCTACTTTTTCTAAGTCCTCTCCGCTAATGAATAGCACCTCCCCTGAAGCCTCTGGGGAATACCTCGTTGGAACGCCTCACTGGCTGCTGCACTCAAGCATGGAGGTGAGTGTTGGGAATAATCCTTTCAAGGCTGAGCTCAGAACAGGGAAACCCTGGCGTTAGGCCGATTCCAAAAATGAATATATGACCTCCTTCTTTTTAGGGGAGTCTCGATACAACCCTTCCCCCCTCACCACCACCAAATTGCTGGGGGAAGAGGGGATCCTCTAGAAGTTTGATACCCCTCACCACCACCTACCATCGTCCTCATCACGGTGCTTCTACAGTATTTGACTCTGAGGATAGTCACACTCCAAGTCTCCCCACTTCCTCCCTCCATTGCAGCTGAGTGTCGGACGTGGGGTAAATATGTATGAAAACCAGATGTTCCCTGCAAAATAATACCTGAAACCCGGCCCGCCCGTGTCCCCTCTCAAACATCCTACACTTGAGCCGGCTCTTTCCGAAAGACTAAAGGTTCATATTACCCTAAAAAACAGGGCTTTCTCCTAACTTTCAACGGTTGTATTTGGAAGGGCATTGTCGTGACTTCCACTAGGCTAGAGCAAAGATGCACCATAGCCATCCGCGGAAAGAAGTCACGACGAGTGGCATTATAAACTGCGCTTTGACTGTGGAACGTTCCAGAACTTGGTTGTGTGGCGCCTTCATCGTGACAGCTACGACCACCCTAGCATGATGCGGTCGTACTGATGCCGCACTTTGGCATGCTGCTTTAGCCACTCGCTAAGACCATCCCTCCATCCGTCGCATATTCCCACTCGCTAAGACCTTCCCTCCATCCGTCGTATATTCTTATTCGCATACGATTCGGTAGACCTCACAATGGATGATTTCCTCGCATCGGTTCGACTATATATTACTTATTACAACTGATATCTTCGCACCCAGCCCCAGAATTCCCCTAACAAATCTCAACAATGGTTAGTTTTCTAACCATGTTAGATATGGAAGTGGCCTTTTTGTAGATAATGTAGTCTTTGTAGTATTCGGTTTCTATAATACACTAGTGTGAAAAACTTAGGGACGAAATAGATTAGGTGGCATAACTTTTCAACAATTCGTGGAACTGGGGAAACTTTGCGAGCATGATGCTAAAGGTTTTCTAGCTATGCACTATGTACTGGACTTTATACATCGCGCGGTACGCCTGAAGCAGTAGCTAAAAGGGACCAGCCACGTGTGCAGGAAAGGGTTGGCGGAATAGGAGAAGAAGGAGTGGGGCCCAGAAGGTCGATGTTGCTCGCAGCATTGTTTTGTGCGCATGGGGAGCAATATGGAACATAGGCACTGCTGGCCATAGAGGAGTAGATGGTGGATCACAAACAAGCAGGTGAGTGCTGCGCTGTAAGAATGGACCCACGTCAGTTGCAGGCTGAAGTTTAAAAACATTCATCTGGATTGTAAGGCACGTAATCCCAGGCTGAACAGGGTCACAGTTAGGGAATCAAGAGGGTGGCTGATAATATTCTGAAAACGCGTATCCACCGCGATTCAGAGGGGACCATGATGAAATTGACCGCAGAGTCGACTGTATTAAGATAAACGGCGAGAAAGGTTCTAGAAAGAAAGCTTGAGACGTAAGCTTATAAATACCATGAGCAGGGTCAAGCGTGCGTTGAGGAATCCTCAGTAGGTCGACAGAGGAGGGTCGTATTTGGCTCGTTGGGAGGA
>KZ346189.1:60314-74682 GCA_002352805.1 Teladorsagia circumcincta | reverse complement strand
CCAGGAAGTCGTTCCTTCTCACAGCATTGCTTTGTGCGGATGGGGAGCAATACAGACCACAGCCACTGCTGCCCATAGAGGAGTAGATGGTGAATCACAACCAACCGCCACAGCAGGTGATTGCTACGCTTTACAACAGGCAAAAAATTGACCCACGTCAGTCGCAAGCTGCAGTTACAATAACATTTATCAGGATTGTGAGGCATGTAACCGCGGGCTCAATAGTGGTACAGTGACAGCGTGGGCATGGTCTCTCTGAATGACCAACAGTATCTAGTGTTTCTTCAAAACCCGCGCATCGGCGGGAACATTTGCTAGGTGCCTGGACACTAGCGGTGGACCACCGATTTAATTAATCGCGTTCTCATCTCAGTTAGGATGAAATTGGGTGTGAATAGTGATTTTGGACTTACCCGCACGTGGCGAGAATAGGAACCCGTGATGCACCCAGGACCATCGTTTAACGTGATTTTTAGATAGTCCATTCGATACTGTGGGGGGAGGCATAATGTTGCAAAGGCGTGTCAACCTCCCAACTCCTGGTCGCGGAGTGCTTTCTGATGGACGTTATTGTGGCGTTACACTCCTCACTTATGTGCATCTTCTCATGGGTGTCTTTGACCTCAGCTTCAATCGTATGGAGGAGAAGGTGCGAGAGCATCGAGCAGCCCAGGTGGAAAACTCTTGAAAAGCGGGGATTTCCGGCGATTGATGAGGTCTACCCGCTTTCCCGAGTCAAATTCTATGGGACACGTGTGGCATGCATTCAGGAGAGCTGTTGTAGCGCATCCCCGTGCGACAACAACTGTCCAGCAGTCGTCGATCGCGATATCCGAAGAATGGAGCGCTTCTCTGCAAGAACATTCAACCAACCTGTAGCCAGTATTGGAGCTCGTGGCAGAGCATGCTTTGCAATCCGTAGTGTTCATACACCCCATCAGGAACCAGCTCCTCTCTTCTAAATGCCTACCATAAGTTGGAATAGCCTCACCCATCCACCGCTTGGGACAGGGTGTTTGGAGGAAAATTTCTTTTCTAATCGTCCCGTTGCGCTTTTTTGCTAAAAACTCTCTGCACTGTATCGCAACATTCACTACTATGTATGTGCCAAGTTTGATCGACCTAGCTTAGCTAGCAACCAGATATCATGCGGAAGTTACGTTGGTCCCTAAGTTTTGCACACCAGTGTATTTTGACCTTCCTAGAAGCGTTCAGGAAGAAAACGGACTATGGTTTTGTGTTTCTCGCATGAGTCTATACAAAATGCAGAAAGCCGTTTTGGAAAAGCACTTCAGGTCCTGAAAGACCTTCCTTGTGGGATTACGCAAGTGGCAGCAGTCTTCTAGATAATGATGAGTTATTATGACCAATATATCATTGAATTAAATTGGACCATGTTGTTTTCTGCATTGTGCTCTTTTATTATTATATCGATCAGAATGTTGTTTCCGAATTTTGAAATCATTGTTCGAATTTTTTCATAGGAAGAGATGGTAGTGGAGTTGTGAAAAAGGGGGGTCGTATCAAATCTACCTTGGAGGAGGGGGGTCGTAAAAATTTTTCGGAAAGTAACAACGAACAACGATAGGACCGACCCTGGAAGGTAACACTGCCTTGTTCTCTGGCCTTGTTACCTTTGCCTCCCCTTAGATTTCACTTCTTCCACCTCACCGAGCGGCTATGCCACGTCGCGGAATGGCCAGAGAGATTTTCTGTGGGTGCTGTATCTGAAAGCGGACGATTATCACAATTACAAAGCCACGAAATATCGCACTGTAAAACCCATGGCTCCCCCTTTTTGCTGACGGCTGGTTTATCTCAGCTTCGTTGGTAAATGGCGTTTCGATAGGGCTATTAGGCGGACAGGCAAAGTTATAAAGAACAAGCCGACACTCAGGTTGTTCATATACCAACTGTGAGGAAAATGTTAAAATGTTCATCTGCTACTCAAAAATGAACTAACCTCTCCACCAATAAGCTTCCTCTTGTGTTTTCGAAAAAAAGCGGACTCTTCAAAATATTGAATCTATTCATTTACTTACCCTCAGCTCTGCTATGGCAACTGAAAGAGCAGTGAATGTAGTCCCTGGTGGGAATTCTCAGTCGGAGAAATTTACGAGGCTGGGACGCCAATCGGTCATAAAAATACGCAATATACCGGAGCGAATTATAGATGGATTAACGAGGATCGAATGCGAAATACAACATATGTCACGAACAGGCTGCAGGCCGTTTTGTTATGCACGGTCTATTGGATTAAATCATTATTCGAGAAAAAAATACTACCGAAAATCTGAACAGCCAAGGCCCTCAGAATGACAGCGTGTTAGGTTTCCAGGTAAAAGGGTATTAACAAGAATAGCACTGAGAAAAGAATCGTAGGGCTAGCATGACGAGCTAGCGGTGTTATCCACTGTGCACGCCAGTATTTAGCAGACTGGATAGTTGTACAACTCAATTAAATCCACATATACTTGTTCATTTGAAATGTACTTTAGAAAGATAGTTAGGACTACAATTGTCTCATAGCGCATACTGCGATGATGCTCTGCTGCTATAACATTGACTGCAGCAGCTGTAATGTTGTGTTGATGGCAGATGACAGAATTTCCCTGCATGTCGCATTCAGCACTTTTCAGGTAACGCTCGAAACGTACCGATAGCGCACTTGGAAACTTACCCAAAGTTTTGTTGGGTGCCAATGGATTCACAGATGTTTTCTGTAGGGCTAAAATCCAGAATGCATGCGAACCCATCCACAACATTGACTTTTTTACACTCAGATGCTGTTTAGCGTATCGGCTGCACTGGCTGGAGGCGTTGTCGTGAATGATGATGAATCTACAGCGCTCCACTTAGGAACGAGTATAAAAAATTAGCAAGAACATCTGCGTAGTCTGTTCTACTCAATACACTAGTCAGCAAGAGTAGGTACCGTTGCATATTTCAGTTAAGACCATCTGGGATCTGCCACCGAGCTTTGAGCTTTGCTGACGACGTGCATCTTGTTGCAACGTTCACGATGTGAGCTATAGTCGAAAAGCAGGGGTTTAAAAACGAAGGAAACTCTAAACTGTATATCTCATGGTTAGAGGGCTCCACTTCGGTGCCCATGGACGGTTGAGCCCTACATTACTTGCTCACCTTCACTCGTCTAACCTACCTTGCCGTTTAGCCTTCTGCGGAGCTGTAGAGCCTTGAACCACTTTGGAAGCTCATCTCCGAGGGCAGTGTTCATGGCTTACAAGAAACCGTCTTCTGCACAAAAGAGGAAAGTAGTCTCTCGGCCCTGAACAGTTGGGCGTAGAAAACATCCCGATCGACTACTCGAAGCTGAGCCCCACTTCAGCAAGAAGTGCTACTTTCGCAGGCAATCCACAAACAGGTTGACGAGAAAAGGAAGAGGAAATATACTGAACTACAGAAAAGAAGAATAGGCTGAACATCAACCGTTTGAAGACCATCTTCGGGCACTATTTTCAACTTGACTTCCCTCTCCTGCTCTGTCAAGCAAAAAGGTGGGAACACTAAAACAAGAGGCGCAGGCATAACCACGACATACCAGCACAGTTGGATCAGATCAGTTTATGAGAATGAATTCACGCTTGACCACCGGAAACTCCCTCTTGGCACCAATTCTCAACTGACTTTTAACGGTTCCATCGCATCCCTTGCGCTCTGTTTATCTTGACGCTGCATCTTCTTGTTTTCATTGTGTATATAAATGCGTCAAATTCAGCAGAGAGCACGAATGGATAAACACTGAAAATTAGGACAGCTGTGCAGGAAATTTGGATTTCTCGAACCCATTGGTAATTTCAGGATATGGGTACTACAAAATACATTAGTCTGGAAGCCGCTTCACTCAGTTTTTCTACGAGAGTGCAGGAGTGGACGAATGTTAGATAAAGTGGTTAAACGATTTCTCGGCACCATAACTGTGGAAAGGAGGATGCCGGATGCCTGGAAAACGAATAACATCTATTTCATCTTCGAACAGAAGGGTGTCGTGATGAAGTCCTGCAACTACCGCGGCAACCAAATTTTACGAGCCACTGACCAACTCGATGCTGTGGGAGCTGGTCCCGATACTTCAGCAACAGTTCGGGTTCACGCCTGGAAGGTCCACAACGGATGCCATTTCTCCCCTTGGAATTTACGCAGTCCAGAGGGAGAAAAGCCGCGTGATAGGGGATGCGCTCGTCAGCCGACAAGACAACTGCGAATGTGGCTATACGATTTTCCGACTTCTGAATAAATCGTTAATAGCAATCTTCGTAGGCTTTTGAATCAGCCATGGATTGCGATTGCGTACGACAATGCAAATAGATTTTTTTGTTGCTCGTGCTAATAATGAAGACGAGCTGCATAACTTAGTAAGCATTGCCGCAAAAAGACCAATTATGTTCACACCGTCAGATCAGGCGAGCTTTGTGCCAAAGCGTCGTCAACAATTTTCCGAGGAACAAGCAGGTGTGGAACTAGAAGACAGTCAACATCCATGACTCAGTTTCTTGTCACAGATATTGCCTTTATCATTTTCAGTTGGGCCACGATTTTCAAGATCCTTCACACACCCTAACGCTATAAGGAGATCGAACTTTGAATACGTTTCGATATCGTGGAGGAACTGAATTATTGTCAAACTGAATGCTTCTCATACAGCTTAGTGGGAAAGGTTTCCAGGCGCTAACATGAGATATACAGGGGGGGGGGGCAAAAAAAGACATTTTGCCCATGTCGCAATTCGGTACTTTTTTCTTCACAGAAATTGCCGTTGTTGACGGAAGTTCTTTAGCAAAATATTCCCTAAATTTCCCTCTGTAAGTAGACGCATGCCCTCATTCCCTGCCCTCACGGTCTTCAGAATATGACGTCATCCGTCGACGTCGTCGAGCTCAAGGTGGCCTACAGTAAATGACAGCCTAAAGTTATTACATGAATTCTTGAATCAATTCTATGTGGGATAGATTCCCAGGGACATTAGCTCTGAGTATGCAAACCCCCTCGGAACTGCCTTACGGAAACCTTCGTGATGGTACACGATCCGTTGAGGACCCCATTGAGCTCGACCAGTGCACCATGTTTCCGAGGCAATTTTTTCTGATACCACCCACGAAGATGGCAACTATGAAGAATTTCTTATGGAATGATGTGTGCTCTTCAATTCTAAGTTGAGTGCACTGGCTTTGAATCAAGCAAAGTGCGACTAAATCGATTTGAGTACGGAAACAAAATGTCTTTTTTTATTGCCCCCCCCCCCTGTGCACGTCAGGATGTTCATTCGAGCACTGATCTCGAGTCTACCTTCCAAATCTGCTGATCGATTCTCTAAACAGAATTGTGATGCAAAAGAGCGCAGCGGCAATATTTGGGACTCACAGCCGAAAGGTCGTAGGATCGGTCCCTTGTCGTCTTTTCTGTTTCCCATTCCTTAGGGTACGGCTAAACGGCTCTTGCTAGCCTATTTAACTAAATCCTGAAAAATGCAAAACTGCAATAACGACACGGGACCGATCCTTCGACATTTTGACTGTGAGTCCCGACCACACCATTGCGTTGGTTTGCCTAATGACTCAGAGAATCGTTCAGCAGGTTTGGAAGGTGGATTTGGGATCAGCGTTCAAGTCGCACTAGGCGTACGCATCTTGTTTTGAATGGGAATGGCGACCTGGGAGCCTTTACTTGTCAGCTCTGACCCTTTGACGACAATGTGGATTTGCACGCAATGATCTCATGGGCCACTTTTTTGGCGCGCCCTGCTCGCTGTACCTTGAGCAAACCTATTCCTAGAAGCAGTTTTTTGAACGAATTTTTGGCCTTGGAAACATATCTGATATAACTACAATTCAAAAGTTTCATATTGCATAATTTGGCATGTGAAGTGGAAAATTGAAAGGTGAACTATGTACCGAAAGGGATGATGGGCAAAAACTTTAGACGTCTGTGTACACACTAGAATTTTTGATGCGGCTGAAGCACCTTCCTGTGTCTAAAGACTATGGAAATACGAAGAAATCGTGATTAGTTTCTGATCTTCGGCCTTATAATGAAAAACACCAGTTACTGAGCCGGCGAGCTAAATGCCCCATTCAAAAATATCATGTAAAATAGCTCGTATTGAAGATTTCTGTGAACCATGCCACTCATAGATATTATGAAGCCGGTTTAAAATTACTGGGATATCAGGAATATTTTAAATGCGCAATGAAGAAAATTTTGGGGGACCACCCATCACTGGATGCCATTGTCTCACGTGGCGGACAAGTGGCATCCACGGGTGAGTGTGAATGTCGCCAAACGGTCAATTGAACGCATTCGAGGAAGCAAATACGACGTCCGAGGCTCCTTCCCAGTTCGCATCCTTTACTTACCCATGCACTCAATCCTTATCCGAAATTTTGGTCAAACCGCGACTTTGGCGCGAATCTTGTGCGATTTACCGGTTTGAACAAAACTGTTTCTTTTTCGACTCGAAAAATTATAACAATTGAAATTTTTCAAGGAAGAAATGAAGCAAAAGGAACACATGAGGGAGAAACTTAACTTGCAGAATAGCTTGGAATTTTTTTAAAAAAATCGGCTAAAAATGACCTGTGTTTTCAAATAGAGTTGATATCCATAAGCATATTCGCACTCGTATTTGAAGGAGGATTCTGCGATGGTATGGGCACGTTCTACGGAGACCACAGGACCATCCGATAAGAGCAGCGATGGACTTCGAAGCACGAGGAAAGCGGCCGCGAGGAGCCCCAAAGAAGAGGTGGAGAGATGTCATCAAGAAGGATCTCACTGAAGTCAGGGCCGCGGCAGAAGAGCCCTGGATAGAACAAAGTGGCGAAGACTAATAAGGACAGCGGACCCTGCGACTGCGCGGGACTAACGCTAGGGAGAAGAAGAAGAGGAAGATTTGAAGAAGGATTCTAGATAAGGTTCGCGGACGAAGAAAAGGAAATATCATTTGAAAGGATGGTAGCCTCCTCGAGGGTATGGGGCGAGTGTGTTTGAGAAAGCCCCAGCAGCTGAGCAGAGCCGTATCACAGCCAGCGCGCCTTAGCACGCCCGCCGGTAGACAAGCTCCAGCCGTCTGACTCTAGCCGTCTAGCAGAGAGTGTTACTGTTGAGGAGAGCAGCACTGATAAGAGTAGCATCAGAGGAGAAATCAACTGTCGAATAAGAGATTCGTTTCTCAGGTTCTGAAGAGTATCTCATGATTTTCTCCATCCCTGCCTCGCTAAACACCTCTACATGGTTCTAATGAGCTGCTTTTTTCACCATAAAGTCCGCCTTTAACACAGTTATTTTATTCTCGAAAACATCTTTTCACAAAATAGACGGAGTTATGAGCACTGGGAGCAGTATTGTTGGGTGCGGCAATTGAAGTAAATAACCTAGCCGTTTCCGTTTTGCCTTCACAAAACTAATATAGACATGAAGTCGCTTGAGAACGCGGGGTACTTTTGAGAGCCAATTACGTCGCATCATTGCCATTAGCCTTCTTTCGTTCGACAAAGCACACTAATGGAAAAAAAGCAATATATTTCAGTGAGGGAAAAGTCCATGATACCACCATCATATTTGTTTTCGATAGCAATATTTGCTCCAGCAGGGCGAGTCAACACCTTGGGATACACGATAGTGCGAATGAGGGGGGGGGGGAAGGGTCGCACATGCCTCGCTGGAGCAGGACAATTGAGAATTGAGCTGTGTGTTGCGGAATGGGAAGTAGGATTTGGTCAGGATAAATGGGTTTTCGAAAATATCCAACTGATTCTCTTCAGAAAACTTATCAAAATTTTGAGATTCGGTAGAGACTTCTGATTTTTTTTCTATGTTCTGAGTAAGCAATTCCTATAGCAATGTACGTGTGCCAACAGATTTCACCGCACAAGTGACGACGACTACCTTAATATGCGATAAATTTCTGCCGATGAAATGTCTCGCTTGTTGTATTCAGTACAACTATCATTTATGAATAACAGCACTCACTGGGAACTCACTTCGCTTTCCTTCTTTTCTGCCACTTTTTTTTCCTTCTTGTCTGGGTCATGCAGTAAGTCCAGCTTCACTTGTTGTAACTGGCGCGTCATGTACGCATAAATAAATAAATGAACCCTGGTTGATAATCATTTGTGAGTCGGCGTCAGTGCTGTGCTGCAGAATTCTCCGCCTGCCGGATACTGAGCGTATCTCTGCTATCTCGCCTAACATTTTTGGGGAGAGTTATTTGGCTACATTCAGAAGGAATATGAGAGTGCAACCTAACGACCAGCGAGGGAGTTGTGGTGGTATCTCAAATCGAGCTCACGATGAAAAGGCTACTAGAAAAGAAGATGGCCAGTGGTGCAGGAACGAAGAAAAAATCATGAGTAATAGGCCAGAACCCGGGTAAAGTGACCCTCCTACAGCTATCCGCATTGATGCGACTTTCATCAATGTGTTGCCCTCTTTAGCGCTAACCCTTTGCTAACGGCCAGAGTCAAATGGCGATAGTGTGGCCGCATAGCGGCGCGGGTATGACCTTGCTAGGCCGCCGCGGGCATACAATTCGCTACGAAGCGCACGTAGTCTCTCGTTAGATGGCCAGCTTGTCTTTTAATAGATATATTCTCCTTCTTCGACCTTCGACCTTATAGTGTGATCCTTCTCTACCTGGATGTCTTATGTGCAAATCCTTGAGGTGAGGTTGAGTTAGCTAAACTTCCTCGAAATGACTCATCCAGGCTACGGCAATATAGGGGGCGTCTAGGAAGAGCAGGGACCCCAGGAAGAATAGGAACTCCGCACCATCGCCCTTCCTAAGGCTTGATCTTGATCATCACAGAAAAAGGTGTTTGATTCAGCTCTAAATGCGCTGCCGCTGCAGGGCCCCGTGTATTTCAACGCGCCTCGTCCTAATTCTTTATAGCCGCAAAAAAATGCCGTGCGCGGTTTCTGTGGTACAACGCACGCCGTCAAGTTTCGACTTTTCTACCTTTGAATACGCTCTGAACCATCCTTCCATCCTTACACTTATCCATCAAAAAGCATTTCAATGAGAACCCTCACAAGTGCACGCCCCATGGTGAGTTCAAATGAACCAATCTCTTTGATGAGTAGGATGAAGCTGTTTGCTCAAAGTCTCAGATGTGCCCTTCTCGTGGTCCAAAGATGCGCGAGATCGGCGCTAGGACCTTGCCAAGAACGCTTCGGCCACTTCCATTTCTTCTTACTCGCAGCACGGGTGGTCTTTCTACCAGTCTATTACTCACCCGTACTTTCATTTCCGTTCACGAGAATCACACCTGTTTATCGGTGGTATTGTAATTCCCATTCTGCTGTGAGCTTTCTCAACTGTCTGCTGTACCGATTCTCTCCCACCCATTTCAGAATTTCGCTAGCAGTTCTTCGTTTATAATAATAGTTGCTTGAAAAGCTCTACATCATCACATACTTGCTTGGGTAAATAATACTGGAAAGTCTCTCTTGAAACTTTGGTTGCTTTCTTGATGCGTTAGATCCCTGAACCTTTCTGTAATCGATTCGTCACCCGTAACCTCGTCATCCAAGTCATTGTGAGCGCCACGCAAATGTCGAAGCGACCATGAACTCTTTAGATGGTAGGTGATTGAATTTGTAACATGAATAGTCATTGAGTTCAACCTTGGCGGCACTTGATCCAAGTGCTCCTCGATGGGAAAAACCTCCCGCGATCAGTGTTGATCACCACTATGTTCTTCGTGCATCCAGCTATCATAGTATCATGCGAGATAAATGTATGTTTTCGGTTGTCTGATAAAAGTCGTTTTTCTTCAAGTCAAAATTTTTGCTCTGATGCCTAGGCTTCTGTAGTATGTCATACAAGCTCCGTACGAGAATTGCCGGCTCTAAAGGCCGTTAGTTTCGTTTCTACATTTGTTGAGAAAGAAATGAGTTTCAATCGTGGAAAATGAGAGGTACGGAAAAAATTACCAATGCGGCACCGGACTCAAACTCAATGCTCCTTTCTGAGAAACCAATGAATGATGCGCCATATACTTGAAGCAACAGTCTCGGCAGGGTTCTGAAAATTCTATGTTATGGGGTGGAAAAGATGCGCTGGCCCTCATCAAGACCATAGGAAGTGTCACTAACCAAAAAACTCACCTTGGGAAGCTGCAAAGAAGCCAGGAAGACGCCGTTGAGAGGGGCGTTCGCTAATATCTTAGGGAACGCCCACTTGTCAATCATTGCCGCATCTTTTTCATTGGTTCTACTTGCTTATTTCAATTGATTGTTGTATTTCTGTCTTTATATGATGCATAAGTCTTAATTGTATTAGGGCAAATGCGGTTGAAATCCGGCGAAGCAAGCTATTCAGACAACTCGTTCACCAGGTGAAACCTGTTTAAAGGCTTCGCCGGCGGATTTCTTTGTTTTTTCCTTTATTACCAGTCAACTCTTCACCTAGAACTTCGTTACCGACCGCTTATCGCCTCGTATTCCTTCTGAGACTGTTGCTTCAAGCACGACCTCTTCTGAACATCTCGCTATTTGATTTTCCAGAGAGCCAAGTAACACTTTTTCCAAATTTGGTTTCCCCGCCAAAGCTGGGTACTGAACTTTACCTCGCTACACCTAGGCCGAAAATTTTTCGAAAAGAAACGTTGAAAAACTGATGGGACGTGTGACATCTGTTTAGGGTAATTATTTTTTTGACATGACGTGGCCTTCCTCGTTGACCGCACTTATGAGGGGGTCTAGAATTCGATCTAGTTAATGACGAAAATGAAAGCGACACCTAGTCAAATAGGGCAGAAAAGAAGATTTTGCACTATTCAAAGCCTTCCCTAAAACCATGTGATTTAGGAGGAGAAATTCTAGTTCGAAAAGCCGTATGGCTCAGTGGTCAGTCCATAAGACCAGATTCGGAACGAGAGCCGTTACAACTACAACTTTCTGAACAGCCCAATAGCAGAATGAATGGAGGAGATCTGGGGCATTGTAAAGCGTACGCCCCGATTGATTCTTCATAAGGGGAAATTGAGTTCGAGTCAGTTGCCCTTTCAGCTCATTTTCTTCGTTAGAACTTCTCATTTTCCAAGTCTGGAATTTTGCCTTTTCACAACGAAAGTGGAAAAGAAACAATCTTATAATGCAGACTGTTCTTTTATCAAGGTATATGAAATTATCTAGAAATACGAGGGCTCCGTAGAGAAACGCTGGTCTTTGAGGAAAACGACATCACTTTCCGGACAACCTAGTAGTAGGGCTCCATAGATTTACCATTGCTTACGAAGTCAAGGGTTATCCGCTCAAACCCACCTCCCCCTTCCCCATACTACCCAATACCACGACCTTATTTTTCCCATGACTTGACTGGAAAAGGCGCATTCGGCAAAAATGAGTCGTTTTGGAGATCGCCGTCAAGGCCTTTCAGAGAATGAGGTAGAGGAGTCAATTGAAGGGTATAGTTTTTCATGGCTCTCAAGTGTCTCCGCACTCCCCAACTGGTGATCGATACACTTCTTGTACGGAATTCTGCAGCAACTTGTCCAGATTCGATAAAGTTTCAGAAGAACTGAGCCCAACACAAAGATCAGGGACGGCCACCTGCCGAACGACCTTCCACCCCGACGATCTCGCCGCTGATGCTGCTAGCGGTGCCATCATCAGCCGCCCACCACTTTAGTTCAGTTAACTTGCAACCTCGTTACTCGCCTCTTTTTCCTATTCTGATATTACATATCGATTTTCACTCTACCCTGTCTCTTTCTCCAGCCAACTAGGCTCCCTCGGGTGCCTTGGTAAGTAATTGCGTGGCGCGTATGCCGCCTCCCACTTCTCGGCATCGATTTCTGCATCGCAAGAGCTCTCTCCCATCTTGTGTGTCTTGTGTGTGTGTCGAATCCCCGGCCAGCAAGGGCTTCAATTTGGATTCCATAAACGCCCCCGGGGCAATCATCGCAACTCTGCACTGCTTTCTGTTCTCGGCACGACAAAGAAAACACGGCCACAACTGTTGAGTAGAACGCATACATCAGCCAGCTATCCCCGTCGATGTAAAGCAAAACTTCTCACGTGATGTGCAACCGTTTGATTGTGTGCCAACTGGTCGGGCTCCTCTAATTGAGGTGGGATTATCTCCTTGTGCGTGTGTTTGTTCCCATTCCCACACATCTCTCTATCCGCATCGTTATTCATTGTTGTACGAATCGATATGGCATTTTGAAACAACTGTTTGCTCAGTTGATGATGTGGCTGGTCGGTCGCATGTGGTGGCGATCAGTTCGTTCTCGATATGCACATTTATTTCGTCGTCGCTCAACCGTAGCAAATACGCTTTTTCTCGCATGATTTGGCTTCAAATTTGCGCAGATCCCAGCTGTTCGGCCTCAAAAATGCTTTTTCGATCGCTCAATTCGGTTCGTTTAACCTTGTGATATCCCAAACTCAACGAGTGGAATTATCCCATAAATTTTGACAAGTTTTCTGTGTAGAGTAAGAAGCAATTGCGCCTACATGTCCTAAAAATCGTTGAAAGGTTTGTCCTTCCAAGCGTAGCTAATCTCAACAATACGCTCGGACACGAGAGAAAGAAAGTGAAAAGTCACGATGGCTGGTACAGCATACCCATAGCTGCGCCCGTATTGTATTTTATAATGTGTGCTACGATTTTATTTCGAAAAATGTCATCAAAGGAAAAACGATGGAGCGGCTTCTGATGACTCACTGTATATTCTTGGACTCTGAATGGGTAAAAATCCAGGTCGAGGGAAGGGTGGGGTACTCACTGTGTTCTGCAATACTTAAGATAGAATGAGAGTGCTCATGACACGTAATGGAACTTTAAGTCTGCTACTGGTAATAACTGGTGTAGTAGAAGTGATCCTGAGATGCTTCCACAATTTGGCCTGCAGTGGTCCAAGGAACGATCCTAAACCGGGGAAATGGAGTTCTGTTCCTCGGGCGACTAATGTCTGAATCGCTCGAATCGCAAAGCCGATGTTCGACTTTGCGACTCGAGCGATTCGCTAGCGTCGGTCGCGTTGCGGTACCAGCTAAGAGAGCGACTCACTGGCCTCGACGAAATCGCAGACGCTAGCGAATCGCTCGATTCGCAAGGTCCGACATCGGCCTAAGTTGGAAAGTTGGTGCAGAAAATTGGAAAGGATGTGGGGACAGGATGTGGGAATGTAAGACATCGCAATCCCGATCAAAGGAGCACTTCAAATGAGTCGTCCATATATCATCTCTCTAGTACTAAGGATAAGATAGCGAGAAGCCCCCTCTTCCTCCCGCACCCCACCCCCACCCTCCCGAACAAGATTTCACCCTTAAATATACAAACATAAATATATAACAATACAATCATTACGAAAGATTATAATTTAACGAAAGTGTTGGAAGGTATAACAAAAGCTTTCAGAAGTTTTCAAACTTTTTGCAGCTTTTGGCGCCTAGCGCCTTTGACAAGCCTGAAAAATTTAGATTGATTAGTTGTAAAATCACTTTTCTTTTTCAGCCGATATATTACAGTTGTGTTAACTGGTTAACCTTGCTGCCACTCGTACTTCTGCTCTTATCGTACTCTTACTCTCCGTAGAGCAGACTTCTCGAAATGTGTATCGATACACATGTGTGGAATTCTCAGACAAATGTGGTGCTAGACTTAGCAGGTGGCGCTCATGTCCTTGGAGGGGGAGGGGGTGGGGACATCACAATAGGGCCGATGGTAGCTGACGCTAGGACTAAGCCTAGGAGATGGGAGAAACGCCAAAAAGAACATACATTGCTCGCATACTCCCCCAGAATCCCCGTCATTGCCAAAGGCTTGGTCGCGAACACAACAATTGACTCACTAATTTGAATGCCCTTCCCCCCCCCCCCCTCCAAAGACATGACCGCCTAGCAGGCTTGGGTAATAGGGGTACTTCCGATCTAACTGTTACTGCAGGTTTTTCATTAAAAACCTCTGTAGAGGTTTTGTTCCAATTCTTTCTGCTCCTCCTCTCGCCTCTCCCCTCCCTACACTTTTTCGCCGGTTCCCTTCTATCTCTTACGCTTAAGTTAGTGCAATTCCTAACCTCCAGAAACCGTATCTCAATCTTCAGCACGTGCTTTGCTTGGCTTCGAATCACCAACTATTCAGCCATTGCATCATTCTACGATTAGCATTCATTGTTTATTAGGGAATCGATCACTTTCTCTGCTCGTCTATTCGTAAATTTGAGCACTAGTTATAGCTATCCGTTTCCTACACAGCATCCTTTATCGCTTGAAAGATTCGTTCCCAGCTGTCTCGAGCTCCTGCTGCTTGAGCGAACGTGATCGACATGTTTTTGAATTTCTTTCCCCTTAGAGACAAGAAAAACACGTTCCCTCTCTAATGTCGTCGTGGTTTGATGAA
>KZ346188.1:73979-89251 GCA_002352805.1 Teladorsagia circumcincta | reverse complement strand
AGTTGGGTATTAATTTTTTCCGCTCATACCTGACGATGACAAGGACATTTTTGATCTATTCAGGTTGTTCTTTTTTCACGGTTATTCTGTTTGAAGATATCGAGTAATTTTTTGGTGTATAATATGTTAGAGGGATGTTGGGACGCGGCTGAAACCCTTTGCCTCTCACTGGATTTGAACGCAGGCCTCATGCAGTCCTATTAGATGTGTTGACCATTAGGCAGTTGTCAGACTTTGCGACCAATCTAATGGTCCCAATGTCTTACACTTTCCTCACGGCGCCTAGGCCTTGTTTCTTGTCAGTGCACTTTCATCGAAACAAAACAAAAATTCATGTTGAAGTTTTGAACAACTTGAATTGCTCTTCTTCATTCCCGATTACTGTCTTTTCAGCAAACACGGCAGCTGCAGTGCTTTCGAATTTCGTAAAAGAAATCCGCAACGAAACAGTGTGGAGTGATCAATCAGTATGTGGAACTGCCCAGCTAGCATGTGCGATTGCTCTACGCTCACTTGCCGTTAGCCCAGCTGATCACTTGAGTGAGTTTCGTTACTCTGGTTCACCTTTTTACATCTTTGCTTTGAATTTTTATTTACCATTCATGAAAAGTCCCAAAATTGTTTTTCTCTTGGCATTGAAAACGTGCTCAACTCTTGATTTCTTCGAAATTTCTAGCTCACTCACTCTTTATCACTTCGTCCGCAGCAGTTCTTAATGAAAGAGTTCATCTCTAATTCAGCTGTAAAGCTCAAGAACACTTACTTATACTCATTATTTCGCAGATATCACGAATGTTGAAGTAGACGTGGACAAGGTGGTTGATCGAGCTGTGCGTAACATGGCTATGCTATTTATTCGTCATGGTGTTATAGGGTTAGCTCTTTATTATCTTCTATTTTTTCCACTTTTAGTTCGGTGTAAGAAGAGAGTTTGCAGTCATTTGTTGTGATTGAATAAGAGTAGTTCGCATTTTCGCAAAACTTGTAGACGAACTAGCCGTGAAGCTATGAGATCTTCTGTGAAATTTCTTTCTTCCTAGGACATAGTTCTATTGCTTACTTCACTCGTTGTGTCGCCTTTTGTGTGCCAAAAAATTATCTAGCTTATAGGTCGGATTACTTCAAGCAGTGTTGTACACATGTCCGTGTAGTAGATGCTTTGCTGAAACAGCTGATCGCTCTCTTCCCAGCTAAGGTGGGTTTTGTTGATGAATTAGGTTTATTTGATGCTTTTGATCAATACGATTTCTTTTACTTTCGTTACACAAGAATGATTTGTAGAATGTCCATAGTCTGTTCACAAGTGTCAATCTTTTTGCTCTTCTCAAACTAAAATAGCTGTAAATTTTGTGTCGGATGTCCAGCTATGTCCGAAGAGATGACACTGGTAGCTTCCAAATCAAAAGTTTCAAGCTAGCTTCAAGCTCTGCATGATTTTGAAAATAGAAAAAGCATATGATCGGAAAGTTCCTTCTTTTTCCATGAATGGTGTTATTCTTAGGTTTTTTTTCATATGATGGATTGAAGGATCACCCAATCTTTACCTCTTTCAGCTCATGGAGATCGAGCGAAATTCTGAAGATGAATTAACATGGGTGGATGAGATGTCGGAGAAAGGGCAACAGGTAGGATGGCGTGCATTCATTTGTTATAAATGAAGTCAAGTTTTTGTAAAAAGGCTTAACAGTGCCACAGTTCGGCTTAGCTGGAGTTTTATGAGATTTTATAATGGTTCCAATTCACATTCAGGCTACTCCTGCCTTGCACTACGAGAATCTTCTTCGATGTATTACGGATCTTTACCAGATTGTTGATGATCCAAAAGCTAGCGAGAGCGTGAAGTCGTACATTGTGGAATTAAGTATAGCATTCAGTAGCTCGGGATCTGTAAGTTATTTGGAATCGCATAATGTCGTTCTTGGATTGCGTCTATCATATGGTTCAGATGGAACTATGTCGTTTTATCGAGCGCGCTCGCCTTCCGCACCACGTGGTCCACGCTGTCGCCTACCTTGATCTCCTTTGTGCAATATGCCGTACGCGTCAAGTTGCTGCATTCATTTTTGATGTGTTTGCACGGGTTCCAGCTCACGACGGTTGGTTAATTACGATACCATCCACCAATTACTGATTACCACTTGATATTTTTGAAAAATGATGTTTTTGAATTTCTGCGTTTTTTCTCATCCTCCCCAATTTTCCTTGTATCGGTCTATTCCTTCCCATTTTGTGATGAAAATGTTTTGCAGAGGGGTACGTCGGATGGGATCATGTAATGTCAGCGTTGCGATCGTACGAAAGATTGTTCCGAGAAAGACCTGGTGGAACGTCGATGTTTGGGTGAGATTTTGGGTACTTGTCTCTGAAATGTTTGATTAGCTATTGCATTTTCATTTTCAGACATTCTTTATCTCAACAGCAACCGAAGGCCGTTATTCCACCACGAGAACTCATAGGAATGATCACGTGGATCAACCTCTCGAGGATTGTTATAGGCTTGGTAAGTTTTTACGACGATTGCACAGAGAATTTTGGTTCCATAACATTTTTTAGGACGAAGAAGCTGCTGAAGTATTCTTGGAAGAACGTCAATGGGCAGTTTTAGATGCTGCATTAGGAGTGGTGTCAGCGCCTGTTCCTCTATCTCTGAAAGGAGCTTTGTTGAGACTAATAGCGGCATTGGCAAAGAGGGAAGCGTCCGCGAATAGGTTTGAGTTTTGTGTGGTTTATGAGAATATTCAATTATATTGTGGAAGTTTAAGGATTTGGACGGCATTAAATGCTCATCAGTTGTGCACATTTGCGGAAAATGGAACTTTGTTAGGGTTGCAGGTTCGTTTTCAGTCCTTTTCTGACTTGACCTTATTATGAATCGCACAGTAGTGAAGCCATTGGTTTATCCCAGTTCGGTTTGTAAAACACTGTTCTTTTTTTATTGGGGCACGGCCATCGTAGCGCTAGACAGCGGTGCTTCCTCACACGCATATAGGGTTTGTGGGAAGGATTGTTAACGACGGAAATTGATTTGTTCAGAAAGAACTCGAGGAGCGCGAGTGCACTGAGGAGATGTTCGACGCTTCTCTTGGACTAGTCAACGTTTTGCGCTCCCTTCTATCGCATACACACATGTGAGACATTCTTTTCCCGGAGTTTCTTAGAGAACCATAAAGAAGTATTGGCTGAAATTGATTCGTTTCAAAATTTACCTAATTCTAGAACAATTCCTGAAATCGCGGCTCCATATGTACAGTTTCTCACGAAATCCATTGTTTCTCAGATGGGATCACGGTCGTATAAGGATATCGAGCAATTTGTGAGTATTTACACCCTTTTCTCTTTTTTTTCGAGGTCGTCCCTTTTTTTTCTTTCCAACGCGTTTTTATTCGGATTTTTCTCATTAAAGTGCTTTCTTGTTTATGACACGATGCTGCTATCTCTGCGCGACAAAATGTGCTATCTCTGTGCTTCATTCGATTCTGTTTTTTAGGAAGTCCTAGAGCTTCAATAACATTCAATCTACCTTCTTGTTGGTAGTTTGTGAACTGTCTTTGTATGCCATTGAAGGCTTTATTGGATTTATAAGCATTTTCTGATCTTCACTAGATTTTTTACACAGTCTTTCTCTGAAAGTGTTCTTGAAACTGTGGCGGGGTCAACATCCTCATGTCTACAAATCCAACATTGTAAGAAGTCCAGTGAGCACTTTTATTCAGTTATCTCCCGTGACATTAGCGGTCATGAAGGTGTGTGAAATATTGGGTACATTCGAGGAGGTTCTAGGCGTCGAAGTGACCAGAGTGGTTGTGAGCGGCAAACATTCGTGAAAAGTCCATTGTACTCGAATATGGCCGGGTGAATAGGGTATAGCCTGTGGTTTTTGAATCAATACATTTCTCTTGGAGAAATGGGCGAAGCTGTTCTCCGGCTGATTCGCTCCATGTACTGATAAGAGCAATAGCGTCCGGGTCCTAGAAGTATAATAATTGGCAGTAACAGTGCTAACTTTCTGATGAAACTGGCCCACCTTTTCTAGTATTTTGATGAGCAGGGGCTGAATGACAGCGAAAGCCTCATTAATTCCTTCGGCATACACTGGGGAGATTTTAAAGAGATGCTTGTCTCGTTCACCCGTTGTTGTCGTAGAGGCGAATCCCCGGACACGAGCTGTGGAATCTGTGAGGGTTGCTCCTTCAGTGAAATCGAGGTTGAAGTGAAGGCGGAGTAGATGAGATCGGTCACTTCCGGTAACTTCGTTGGAATATGAAAGCATTGCTTCATACTCTTTGTCGTTTAAATCGCTTACGAGTTTGGTTGTAAACCCCTGAAATGATCTGATATCAAGAACCAAATGTCTTCGTTTTCGTCAAAGGCTGCAGTGACATTACAAACTGGGGAAAGTGCTTCAAATTGTCTTATTCGGTCCTCTTGTCCCGTCCAACCATACTCTTTTCGAAGCCAGTACTAGTTTCTGGAATGTTGCGCATTTACCCTTCACTCAGAGTCGTGATAGTGACTCTTTTGTTATATTCCGAGACCTGCTGAGAGATGCCGCCCAATGTTTCAGGTAAAGAAAAAAGGTAGGATCTCAAGCGAATCAAAAAAAATAAATGAAAATTTGGCTGGTTTCAGCTTCATCGGCTGAATAACTCTTTTCTCTGGATAAATGCGTTTTACGCCGCAGTTCGGGTCACCATGGTTCTCACACATTGCTGCGCAATGAGTTATGAGCAAAAGGCGAAGTCTGCTCATAAGTCGGCATTTTTGTGATGGCTTTTTTCTTTCTTCATCTTATTCCTTTCTTTTTTTCCCTCTCTCCCTCGAAGTATTTTCGATGTCTCCACGTCTTCATTTTTCTATTGGACTTGTAAGCATAGGAAAATAACCTTCCGAGTAGCTAGCAAGATCATGAACTGAAATGGGTACTTTCTTCCTTTATCTTATTCTTATTTTTCTCTCCGAAGCCAGAGGAAAGCTTTATTCTCATTCGATTCTAACCATAAGATGATCGAAGTAATAGCTAATTTATGAAAAAAAAAACTTGCCGGTATGATGTGAGACTTAGCAATCTGTAAGAAATCAGTGGCCCGAATTACTTGGTAGAATGTATGTTGTCCCTCGATTGGAAAACCCATGGATTTGTAACGAGGCACCATATATTCCACTGAAAATTCAGGATCTTGAATAGAAATGAGCCCTTGAGAGGCGTTCCTGGATCACAAACATCTCACAGAATGGTATTAAATCGAACCTGAACGTAATCCTATTGTGCAGTTCGACGGTATCCGTTCCATAGCCCGCTTCCAAATGACAGAACCTATTCCAAGTCCTCGATATTCTGCTCGAATAATGTAGAAAGCAATATAGGCTAGTCCGTTGTTCTCGCACCAAACCACTGAGCCAATGTAGCCACCATCTGAGGTTTTTGAAGCGATTATAAAGCCTTCAAGGCTTATGAGGCGCTTATTGGGTCTATTTAGTATTAGTGAGCTCCTGAGCCTCCTAAGGTATTCTTCTTTGTACTTATTTGATTCAAATACAAAGCTCGATTTGAACTTCTCACAATTTTTTCATTTTTTTTTTTTGCCGACGAAGTTCGGGTTCATTTCTATAAACATTGAGTAAATGTGCACCAACAGCGCTGTCTTACTAATGAACCATGTTCGATTCCTTTTCCACTCTTCGAGTGAAATGGCCCCAATTTTTTTCAGCTATTGAAAGAGTCCAGTTCCTCGCCTGCTCTAAAAAGGAAAACAGAGCGACTCTAAACATTTTTTTTTTGTTCATGAAAGAAACGTCCTGGGACGAGAACCTTTCGAATAAGTCGAAGGAGCTTGTAGGCATAGCTGGCCTGGCCGACACTTATTCCCTGCCTGCACTTAAGCGACTCTAGCATCCTTCTGTTATCCGTTAAACGATAGTGGTTGTTATATAGTTCAATGCCGTCATTTGTGTAGATTCCAGTTCCCTTGAAAATTCTCAACAGCCAATTGAATTTTTCTTCAAGAACTTGATCACCTGCTTTGTCTCGAGCCATCACTACTTTAGCAAGTCCTGGTAGAATGCTTAGCACACTATCATCGGCGCCACTTATCCATCCTTCGGCTCGCATTGTGTTCCTCCAGTCTTTCCATAGAATGTCATCTGGCGGAAGGTTATCAATGATTTCAAACTCCATCTGCTTCATTCTAAATGGCCTAATTTGCTTTGACATTCTTGATGAGTAAGCATTCTGGCAAAAGGAAATTTCTAAGGAACGAGTTGGTAAGTTGTCCGTAAAAAAAAAACCCCGTCCCCTGTAGCTAACAAATAGCTTCTTGCATTTTGTTGATATTTCCAGTGATCTCAGTGTCATTCGAAGATTCACAATCTCCGCACATCTCAGTATACATATAACAATTGCATATGTGTTTGAGTATGGAGCTTAATCTTCTCTTTAATCTATGGAGCAGAGAGGACACCTTCTTCCTAAACGATCTGTAGGTTGATTTTTTTGAACAGATCTTCGCTTGTGATTTGAATTGTTGGTGTTTTAGTCATACTCGGCGAAAGATTATCGAATCGTTGAGTCTGCGACCAACCTTCACTTCTTCTACCGTTAAAGTAACAGTCCCAGCAGGGTTCTTACCTTTGACACTGATGGTGTGGAACGATGCGCTAGCCTTAATTAAGAACATAAGAAGTGTGGCTGCACAAAAAACTTACCTTGGAAAGCGGCTAGAAAGTTAGGTGAACGGCTTCAAAAAGGGCGTGGTTGCGAATCGACTGCAATCCCCGCGGCCGATTGCAACCACCCCCACTTCGAAACCGTTCAGCTCCCTTCTAACGGCTTCCTGAGGTGAGTTTTTTGTTTAGTCAAACTTCTTAAGTTCTTGACCAGGGCTAGCGCATCGCTCCACTCTATTAGTGTCGAAGGTAAACACCCCACTGAAACGGACAATCTTTTCTTGTTCGCGTATGAGCTTTATGAAGGGATATGGCATGTATGCTTGCGCTGATCCCTTCCTTAATCCCTTTCTGGGATGCGCCACATTTTCACTTCCATCCAGAATCACAGTGGTGTCTTGAATGCAGTTCCGCCCATACAATGACTTGTGGGAGCCTGCCAATCTTGTCAACTTCCAAACCGGTCTGGTTACCATTTAATTGACTTAAAGGAATCTTCCACGGAAAAACCCTGCCTCCATTCTTACAAGAAACTGGTACTTTAGTCCTCTTGCTTTATGAGGATAGCAAAAAGACCGAGAATTGAGCGCTGGTTTTGTTTAATCCAAAAAACCAGGAAGACTACAAAAAATTTGAATTCCCGCCGTAAAATTGTCACAATTGTGGGCTTTGGGAAGCCACACGTTCAAACTTATTGAAAGAGTGAATGTGAACGAATTCCGCGTTGGACCTTCCCAGAGACTTACACGGCTCCGCAACCGCCATGCACTCTGTTACAAGAGCACTTCCGGTCCCGCCCACTGGTCCATTCCAGTCCAACATTTGAGCCTTCCCAGGTGCTGTATCTTTTGGGTTTTTCATTCTTCTCTCTCCAAACTTTACATACGGTCTTCAGTGACCATGCCCAACAATGGTACACGAAGAGAGAATGACCAGTCTCTCCGTGGAAGATTCCTTTAAGAGAGATTGAAGGCCCGATTCGCTCTACGGCACACGATCCAGAGTTTAATCCGCGAATGTCTGCCTGGAAAGCAGCACTACTAGCCACGACACCATTTCCGCCCCGTACAAGCTCCATGGTCAAACATATGCGCAAATTATATACCAAACTTTGGGGATGAATGAGGATTTTCGAATGGCATCGAATTCTTCAAAAAGTTTCGAGACAAATCGAAATGCACTTAGGGCAAATGACCGAAAAATCTCCGATCAATCGTGCAGAATTATTTTGGGAGTCTTTCTTAGTGAAGTTGTGTCGATGTTTTTCTTTTTTGAATTTGTGAACGGTTGAGAAGAAAATATCACAAACTTCATTGAAATATGCGATAAACAAGAATAGATCACATTCGATAAGAAAAGTGATGTAAAGGTTTGTGGAAATGTGAGAGTTTGTATGATGGAGCGCATAAGAAGACAAAGAACGCCGCAGCGATAAAAAAAATCACCCTACACTGAAAACGGCCGTAAATGATAACACGTCATGGTCTCATCGAATTTGGAACAGCGGTACAGGAGCAAGCACGAAAACCGCTGGACCAGTAGTTAAAGCGAAATATGGGGAGAGGTACAGAACGCTAAACCGAACGCGTCTACGTTCGATCGAATGTAGCGGTGTCAGACCAGGGAGGTCATATTTTTCGATTTCAGCAGTAGGGGTCGTGCTTGAAAAATGGTGACATAGTTCTGTAAAAAAACAACGGGTTTCTTCGGGAAGTAGGAAAAATTTTAGCCACTTTTGACCCTGAAAACTGACATTGGCGGGATCAAGAGTCGTAATGACCTGAATTGTTGTGTGCTATAAACACTCGTTGATTATCGATAGGATTGTGGTATTCTTTGCTGAACAGCGTGATACCAGCCAATTTTGATGAAACGTTAACTAAAGAGAATATTGGAGGAAGAACCGTGGCACCAACGCTGCCATCCAACACATGAAATAAGAAGCGAGCGTCAGCATGAAGGTTCTCAATTTCTTTGATCAATGGTTGAATTACAGCGAAAGCTTCATCAGCAGAAGAGGCGTAAAGTGGAGCCAGCTTGAAGAGATGGCTGTGGGAATGGGAGGTGGGACAGACGGCTGCGTAGGCAACGATATTACGGTCATCATCAAACAGTACACTGGCGTGCGTGAAGGGCAGTTCGTGGAATTGTCGAAGGAATTCCCGTCGGTCGCGTTTAACCACAGAGAGGCAGAACTGCTCCAGTTGCTCGTACTCGGCTTCACTGAGTTCGCTGACCATTTTTGTCTTGTGACTCTGAAAGAAGGATCAGTGGAGAATTAGGAATGTCAAACCAAATAGGAAACCTTAGATGCGTGTGCTTCTGCCACATCGGAGAGGGTTTTGAGATCCATCTCGTAACAGTACAATCCTGGCCCGTCGATTGGGGTGTCCTTGGATTTGTATTGTTTAACCATGCTTGGGACTGAAATAGGGATATCCTTCAAGTCTTCAGTGCTGATTTTATTCATATTTCTTCATCAGGGCTACGTACCTGCTCTTAGCGCAATTGTATAATTCTTCGGCATTCTATCGATTGCTCGCTTCCAAATTACTGAACCAATGCCTTTTCCACGATATTCCGGTTTTAGGAGATAGAATCCGATGAAAGCGATTTCATCGTACTCGTTCCATATCACGGTTCCGATGAAGCTGCCATCTGAGAATGTCTCGCTTAGTTGAAATCAAGAAGTATGTTTCGAGTTTGCTGATGCGCTGACAGCGTTACCTTCAACCCTCTGGAATTTGATGGCTCATAGATGATTTTTGAATAACTGTACCCCCATTATCGGTGCTTAACAGGGCGTCTAGAGCTTTTTCAAGCTATCTACGATTGGCCTCAACCCGGACAGCGGCCCAAAGGGTGTTGAATACAGCGGGCTTCCTACTTTGTGTTTGAACCCAAATTTCGTTGACATCCAAGCAGATTAGGCATTTAGTCGAGAAAAGCGGTGTTGCTATACCCAAAAGGCCGATTTCGTCACCATCTGGGATAACCGTTGAAGGAGGAAAAAGAAGCATTGAATTTGCAAGGGTTGCCACATAGTTGTCCCACCAATTTTGAGCGCAATTAACATGTATGAACAGCGGGTGCCACTTACCACTTTTCTTCCTTGCTAGGACTATTCGTGTGGAGGGAAGTCTGGGCGTAAGAGTTAATACGCTGAGATCGTCTGAAGTCCATCCTTCATCCTCAACCAAGCTCTTCCATTCAAGCCAAGCACGATCATCAGACGCGACGGAGTCGACTATTTCGTAGTCGTTGTTTTTCATTGTAGGTAGCGGAAGGAATAGTGAGGTGTAGACGATAAATAAGCTCTCAAATGCAATTCGAGCGTCTGAAATGGAAGTGTTGTTGAATTGGAAGCAAAGTTTAACGAATAGTCGATAAACTTCAATTCACTGCAAAAAGTTGGGTAACAGAATTGTAGGGTTATTAGATTCAACAATTAACACTAGGGAAGTAGGGTGATACAATACGATCGGTTCTGACGCAGACTAGGAGACGCTATGTATCTGGCAGCCAGGTGCGTCCGCAATACTGATTTCACACCACACGGCATAAAGAATTCAGTGGCATTAAAAACCACTGATTTTCTGAGGTTTTTGCTACGCGAACTGCTATTTTTGAGAATCGCAGCGATAAGAGTGCTTATGATCTCGGAAAAATCAGTGTCACTTGATTTTTGATGCTATTGATTGTTTTATGACGTATGGTGTGGTGCTGGATGACGATACAAAGGATGTTCCCCTTCACATACTGACGTTGATCCACCAGGCAGAAAGGAGTTTTGACCTTGTGCAGCGAACGGTTGGTTTTGTCGATCCTATCCAGGGATGGTCCCTTGACGTGGAATTTTTCATATTTGTGATCCTTGTGCAGTGTCGTTCCGTTCATCTCAAATGTGCTCCGGTGTTGTTGCCAGGTGTTGACTGCTTTGAACAAAGCCACGAGTGGATGCCCAAGCGAGGTCCCACCTCTTAGTCATCTTCCGAACTTTTTTGAATTTCCACATTGATTTGAACTAGCAGCGAATTTAAATCTGATCGTAAGTCGTAGGGAGGAGTTGCCACGAATGTCAACCGGAGAGTGAGAAACTGGAAGGGTATTCACCAGTGATGGTAAAGATTTTCGAGTGTCTGGACCACAAGGATCTCGCATATACTGAGGAACCAGGCTAGAAACATGGGTCAAATTACGAACGAATTAATCTTTTCACACGAACAGATAGTGAAGATGCATAAAATAGGAGATTCAAGCAAGTTCATGCAACTGAGCAAATGCGGCGTTGTTGTGGACAGAATTTTATGGTCCTGTTATCTTGTCACTGCGAATTGGTCGTTTTGATCATGTAGACCGATATTCTCATTCTTGGATTATCTGCAGGGTATCGCCTGTAAAGGTTTGGGGCAAGTTTAGGCGACGTCATGAGCGAAGTTTTTACTACAAAAACCCTGCCATCCGGTTTTTCAGTGAAATAGCGGGCAACAAAGAACAGTAAAAATCGAATTTTGTTACGGACATGTTCTGGATTTGGTTGCCTGCGTTCTCAATTGTGAACATCGCGATTCAAATTGAGGCCCTGAGGAATCTGTCGTTCTTGTTTGGTTGTAGTTCTGTGATCTATGAAAAACCCGGACTTCTTGTGTCATGTGTGATTGCATAGTAATAAAACACATGTTGGAATAATCGGTCAGTAGGGAAATTGATTTCCACCAAAAAAAAAAGCTTTGAAAAAGGTGAAAGAACGAAAGAATAGGAGTAAGATGGGCACAAGTGTTGATATGGAACTCTAAAAAGTGCATGCTGCAAGACCGACGGCGAAAGTGCAAAGCTCAGCCCGCGGGTTGTCATGTGGGAGTGTAATGCGATATGCAATGAAACGAAGTGACGCTAGTGTTGACATTGCTATTTTATTCTAACTTAATTGAATTATTATTTTGCACTTGATTTTTAGATGTATTTTTTGGCTGTTTTTTGGTTCCTCCACGCACCAGGTCCACGATCAGGCGTCTGTGATGCCAGGTTCAAAGAGGGAGGATCTGTTTGGGACATTCGAGCGGGGGTCGTATTTCTGGTGCGTACTTGTGATGGTGGGAGGGATGAGGATCGTGTTCGAGAATTCTAGCTAGGGAGGGGAATTCCATGGCGAATATTTTAGATGCTATGTGGAGGTGCTAGATTCTGGCTCAACTCTCGCCCAAGCCAAGCAATCTTTCCATTTTTCTGGCTCGCCTTAATGGTACATACATTCAGGGGCCACTGCATTTCTGTGTGCATGGCTCATAATGAATGTGGATTCATCAATCGTAGACGAACTACCCTTTCAACCGTTTCATCGATAAAACGATGAATCATCATCAATGGGAGAGCATTTTGCAAATAACGTACTAATTTTTGGCTCGGTAAACAAAACTTCGCAGTAATAAATACGTACGATGTTATAATCAAAAAAAAATAATAATAATGAAAACCGCAGGAAATAGCCAATTTCATAGTTAGCAGTCTCCAGCATTATATTAAAATCACCGTGTGATTTACCTTGAGTATGAGCCGGTTTCTTGCTGAGTGCGCCCAGTTCACAATCAGCTAACATATAATACCGACCGGATGTGTTTTGAGTGTTTGGCACACCGCAAGACGCTTGACCAGAAACGTAGTTATAGAAAATTTTTCACTAATGTGTCTTTTATCATCGTTTTCGATTGAGGAACTCCTTTGAAAAAAAAATCGATATTTTCACTGAAATTTCCTCAATCTACTCCGCTGAATTTGTTGTAATTTGTTGTTTCAGTATGAACTTGAAGAGGTGTCGTTGTCAGCCCTGCTCTGTATTCTGAAGCAGTCGTATATAGACACGCGCTCGGTGATTCGAAGGGAACCTCATGTGGCTCTGTTGATACAGATTCTTAACGACACAGCGGTCTACAGAGCGGTAAGCTGGAGTTTTCATGTTTTACTTCAGCGATGGTTCTAATTTTAATCAGCAGCGTATGCCACCGACGATGTGGTTCTGCAGATCCCCTGAATCGAGTGGATGTCGCCTGCGTTACAGGAGTGCTTTTTTTTCCCATTCATAAGTGTTTCAGATCTGTGCGGTACTCCTTGAGGATGTGAACGTGCAGGAACTTGTATCACCGTCACCTCGAAGAACATCAGCAGCCGCTCTTCCAGCGATCCAGTTGATTTCAGGTGAGTTTTCTAAAATGTGTGATTTCTTGTTGCATATGTCTTGAAGGCGAATTTCTCATGCCAAGCTAGCTACTGCGGAAGTCTGGTGAATTAACCCATTCGTGACAATGTCAGCCACGTGAAGATCTCACTTGGGACCATGGCATCCGCCGATGGCTCTCAGGGGAAGGGTTCTGGCAAAAATTCTTGATTTTTACCACTTCACCAGACTTCAAAGGAGGGTATAGAGGGACAATGACCGACACCGGTGGTTGCCATTTTGCAATCTTCTCAAAGGAGTTGGTCCGCGGGGGAATTTGAAAATCCTGCGCGTTTGCGAATGGGTTAACACGTTGACGACAGCGCGGCAACTATGTATGCCGCCATTTTTGCACCTCATGGGACATTGTGGCAACTATAGTTGCCACACACTTTGCATTCAGCTTTTTCTTGAACGCGCAATTCTTTCCTAGGTTTTTTGTTTTCATCTTTTAGAACATACACCATCGTAACCATAAACGACTCGGTCCACAAATAGGTTAGATATGCAGAATGGGAACCGGGTTTTTGAACCTCACGAAATTCTAAGTCCACTTCAAACTTCGATTTTTACGTGGGCATAGACAAGCAAATGAGCAGAGACCATACCGATCATGCAAAAAGTTACTGCATCTGATTCTATTGGGAAGTGGATCAGTTGCAGAGCATCTTCTACATAGACATTATAGTCAATGCCAACCATTTTATATGCCTGAACAGGCGTCTAATTGAGAGAAATTTCTAGTAAACAGGCTACTTCTGTGTGCATTTTTATCATGTCAATGAACTTACTTTAGTTAGCCCCTGCGGAAGTATGTTTTCCTTGTAAGGTTCCAAGAACGCACCTTATGAGACAAAGCGGCATACATAGTTGCCGCGGCGGCGGCGCCGGCGAAATCGATTATGTCCCAGGCGGCGGAAAAAGCCAAAACGCGCTATGTCGTCAACGTGTTAAAGTAGCGATTGTCATCACTAGGGCAGAAGCGGCTGAGGAACGGCGATGTCAAGCGCCAGTGTCAGCTCTGTTTCTCCAATCTGCAATTTCGCTTCTGTTTGCGTACATCTCATCTCTGTCCTCTATCAACTTCCTGTCATCTGAGGTTCCTGTTTGGATACGCTATTTCTTTCCAGTAGGCTCGCATGATGCCTCGAATCAACCATTTGGAGGGGTCGACCTCGAAACGTTTTTTCATTCTCTTTCTCTTCCTCCTTCATCTTTACGGCAGAATGTACTTCTGCAAAATACTGAGGCAATATTATCCCTGAGTTGCTATCAATCCTTTACTGCTTTATTTAGCTGCCGTGTCACGTTATGCAGTATTTCGTGCGTCGATTCGAGGCACCGATTCGGATATTATGCTGACACCACTGCAGACACTACTGCTATCACCGCTTCAACCATCTGGAATTAACATACTGGACATTGTCTTGCTATACATTGAGCAGGTGGGTTACGTAAATGCAAGATTTTTTAGAGAGCTGAAAAAGGGTTAATGCACCCTCAGTGGAGGCGATGCTCTTGAAGCAACAATCTCAGCAGGGTGGGCGTGGTCGGAATCAGCTGCGATCCCCTCGGCCGATTCCGACCACGCTTGCTTCAGCTCCCTTCCTAGCGGCTTTCCAAGGTCCTTGTTCAGTCACACTTCTTATGTTCTTGGTAAGAGTTCGAATGATGAAAATGCAGATGAAACCACGCTATACAGTTTGTGAACTGTTTTGAGAATATCTGACGGTTTAACCTTTGGGCACGATTTTATAGTGACAGAATGGATTATGTGATTTTGGGGTCGGGTCATACTTTGCCATTCGGTCAGCAGTTCGAGTGTGGGGTAGATACGTATTGATCATGCGGTCGCACGATCGCAGCATCGTTAGACTTGTCAGTACTCCTCATTCTCGAACTGCAAATTAACAAGTATAACTCTACATTCACAAGAGAGCTTCTCTACGTTCGAGTTTGAAAACCATGTTCTAAAAAAGGAATGGTCATTTTTAATTGATGAAGGTTGACTCGTTCTAGGCAGATGACCTTCCATGCCATGCTCTGTACGCTGGACGGATTCTTCGTGAATTGTGTGCCATACGACCGTCTCTTCAATCACAAATGGTCGAGCTACTCAAAGCACGCAAATCAGTGGCACGTTATGCTCGTGCGATTCGCAGTGTTCTGAACCCAAGCACAATACGCTATAGGGTCACGGATATGGTAACCCCAGGTATGTATTCATATGAACACGCCGGTGACAGCGCGGGTTTCGGCTTTTTTTTGGCCACGTGGTACAGGAGCATTTTACTAGCGCGGCCGCCTCACCTCACATTCGCATATTTCGAGTGATAACTATGCAAAACATGAGTGGCACAAAACAATTCGAGCATGATGCCATGCGTGGAAGTTATTT
>KZ346188.1:8565-26647 GCA_002352805.1 Teladorsagia circumcincta | reverse complement strand
ATCGTCCACTTTGGAACCCATAAGTCTGTCACACACACGCGATTTTGATCTTTATTGATCTGAATTTGAATTTTTGAAATGCTGTATAATGTTTTGCATCCTGGTGATCATTTCACTAACAACGAATGAAGATAAGAAAGGATTCAGAGGTTGCTCTGATGGGTTTTTTTTTCACTTTTTGTAGGTCATTTCGACTGAAGCGCTCATGGCGGGCCCACCGTTGAATTGCTAAATCAGCAAAATGTACGAAATTTTCGAAATTCCTCTAAATTCTGGGGAAAAACTTCCGAGATTTACGAATAATTTATCGTTCCTCAGTTTTGCCTAGGACAAGATGCCTCTTCACCGAATGCGACCCTCTGAAAAGTCCAAATTCAGGCCCCCACTCCTTGAGACGACGGGCAAGTCGAACTCATGTTTAGCTTACGTTCACACTCGACGTTTCAAGGTCGGAGAATTCTCGTCACGTATTCGATACGTAGAGATCAGGAGATTCATGGAAAATGAGATTATAGTGATATGGATTTAACCTATATTGTTGATTTGACTCTTCCCAAATTCAGAATTGGAGAACTGAGCCGGATTCAGACCTCTCCTAAGGGGCTGGGGGACGAGAATCCTTTTAAATTTATTCGTTTTTAACGGCAGAATTTCTTCATTTTCAGTGCGTGTTTACTTTGACCTACATGCATGCATTAAATGTAGGCCCTTTATCAATCCCAGTAGGGAAGACATGGAAAATTTAAAAGGGTTTTCGTCCCCCCCCCCACTCCTTGGGGGAGAAATGAATCCGGCCGCTGATGAGACGTACAATTCGTGAAAGACTGAGTTGCTTTGGTTGGTTCGTCGCTCTCTATTTTTCGAAGCTTACAAAACGCCCACAATGAACGCAACCTTTTGTCGCCACAGATTTGAAATCAAACTCATGTATGATAGCAGCCATGTTGAATGATATTAGTCGTACTACAAACTCACGCAGCTGATAATCCCACAGGTATGGGTCATTCAGGTGTGGTTCATTTTTGTAATATCAGTCTTGGTATGCTGTTGTTTTACGCTTATGTAATAGTATCGTCATTTCCGGTCAGTTCTTCCGTTCATTGTGGCGGGTATACCATTCCAGTGCGCTCAAAGAATCGGAGACACTTGAGCAGTAGGGCTGGTCAGATAAAGTATACTTTGGAAAGTGCAATTTAGCTTCTGCTAATCGTTCGAAGGAGATAAGGTGCGCCGTGTGTTGAACAATGCTTAGAGCAAATATGTCGTGCGTGGGGATGAATTCTTAGTTGAGCACTTTCGAAAGCGGACATGGATTCTTGCACTCATATTGTTCAGGGTTTGGAGCGCTATTTGGAAACGGTTTCTGCATGCTGTGGTGGTACTCACGTGGGCTACAGCACTGTGTTTCATTTTCGCTAAGTGGAATCTAGGGAAGATCACCTGCATAATGAAGGAAACTAATGAGGACGATATGGAAAGACGTGAAATCCTCTCAGTATTGAAGTATTGCTAGAGTTAGTGCTGAAGAAAGAGTGGAGGTTTCATAAGCGTCGTTGGCACCTCGTCACATGCAGCGAACTGAGGTAAGCAAACCAGCCCGTTTAACGTTTCTGCTGGGACCGTATGTTGAATGTTGGGGAAGGGATGGGAACCATGACGGTCGACGGACTGCTTCAACTCGATCCTTTGAATCGCCTCACTATGATGCTTACCCCAGGACTGAGCCTGGGAGACAGGGAGGTCCGTCCTCTCTCCAAGGCTTAGTCCTAAGATAAGCAAACCAGCCCTTCTGGCGGAGCTCCTGGTGTAGTTGCACCACGTCCGTCATCACTCTCATATCGTACCGACCAATTTCAAGTAGTCTTTGGGGATCCCAGCCCCTCCCCAGTATTCAGCATAACGGCCCCAGCAGGAACGCCAAACGGGCTGGTTAGCTTGCCTCCAGCGAACTGGCGGCCAAGGGGATAGCGTGGTGAACCCAAATTGGCGCGGCAGGAGGGGTTTTGTGGTTTGAGTCCATTCCTCTGCGGGTTTTTGCATTTTTGATCGTCACCTCCAACGCGGCGCCAAATTGCTTCAGCTTCAAAACTAACGCAGTATCCACGATCAGAACCATAAGTATCCCCTTCAAATGGGTTCGCTATCGAAAACTGACGGAATAAATCCACAATGCCAAACTTGCGCCGATCCCAAAATGGACGTTTCATTCATGATCAGAGCCCTGACTTGCTCTCATAGGCCAACTTTCAGGAAGGATCGAAATTTTGATCTAACTTCGAAAAAGGGGGTGACCATGGTTTCGCTCGTCATGCACGCCGGCAGGCGACTTGAGGACGAGCGCAGCGAAGTACAGGGGTGGCCAAAAAAAAGACACTTCACCTCTAGCTGGAGCGGCACTAATAACACTTTGCTAGATTCAAACCGAATGCTCCCAATTGAGGAACAATTATTGAAGAACACATTCCATACTATCAGTAAACGTTATAATAGCCTTCTAAACCAACATGAGAGGAATTGACTGTGGAACTGCGTGCGCGGTTCGAGCTCGGCGTGGTCCTCGACAGAATGGTCCATTATGAGGCAATTAAGAGCCCTAGCCGGAAAGGAGTCTTGCATTGTTAGAGGTACAGTTTCTAAGGAAATATCCACCAGCTTATCGATCGAAGAAATTTTTTCGCCGCTCCGGAATGGAGCGATTACGGAAGTCCTCCTTGAGCTCGACGGCAACGACGAAAGACGTCATACTTCGAAGACGGTGAGGGCAGTAGAGGAGGACCTTCTCCTATTCATGAAGGGGCACCTAAGGAATATTATGCCGTAAAACTCCCATCAACAGCGGTACCCTGGGGGAAGAAAAGTTTGGTGATATGTGCCATGGGCAAAGTGTCTCTTTTTTTGGCCACCCCTGGAGAATGCCGCGGCGCTTCACGAAAACTGAAGTTTGGCTTCATAAGGAACATATTCTACCATGTCGCGATTCTTAAAATCGCTCTGGCTATGGAGATAAAGCCTTGCATGTGGAGAAAGAGGGCTCAACATATCACTCTCGATGGGGAGAAGAATCTGTCTACTTCAATATTGTGCGGGTCCTAGTTGCCTACCACCAACTTGGCTGCCTTTCTTGTCTATTCTGCAAACAAATTCCTTATTATTGAGGATTCGAGGGAATTCATTTTCAGTTCACTGACTGGAGTAATCTATGAGCTGCTAACTTATCAATGGCCAGTTTTTCGGACTTAGGTCAAAATCTCAATATTTTCTATAACTTTTCCTGTAAGGAATATCTAGTGCCCTGATCACGAATATGACATCCATTTTTCCCGACGACTCCAATTTGTGCCACTTCGGCACCATTTGGTGCCCTTGTGGCACTACAAACGCCAGAGGTAAAATATTAGTTTAATGGTTATGGATGGTCCAGACAATGAATATGATAAATAGTATTGCCGCTGACGTTATTTGGGCAAATCTGGAAGCTCCAAGCTGCAATGCAAAAATTTTGTCACCACGCGGGATTGATTTTCAGACCATTTCCTCACCACTTTTTGGCCTTCGCGGGTCGCTCAGCAAAAATGGACCTCAGTTTTGTAGTCCACACGTGAATTCCTATGAAATGCAGAGATCCGTTTTGAGGATGCGCTCCACACCCTGGACGACCTTCCTTGTTAGAACTAATGGTAAGCTTGGAAAGGGGAGGAACGGCGGAGCAAATGAAAATTTTCACGCACCTCAGAGTCTCTTCCTCTCCCTAAGGCTTGATCCTGTAAGTGAGCGTTAACAAAAGAAGGCGCTGTTGTTGCAAGGTGAGGCATCGTTGTGCGGTCTGAGCCCAGGAGGAGGGGAGATGATTGGGGTAAATGAATATTGCTCGCACATTGACTCTCCTAGTCTCTCTAAGGCTTACAAGGGAAGGATGGTAGGTCGAAGTGGCCGTTTGAAAAGAGATGTATACCACCTGATGCTCTTTGAACGCTGATTCTAAATCTGCCTTTCGAATTTGTTGAACGATTCTCTGAGCGGAGTTATGAAGCCAAATAGCGCAACGACAGTGGGCGGGACGCACAGTCAAAACACCGTGGGATCAGTCCCTTATCGTGGTTACTGTTTTCCGTTCTTTAAGGGATCAGCTAAACGGCTTCCGCTGGCCTTCTTAACTAAATTTCTGAAGAAAGCAAAACAGCAATCACGCTCAGGGGCCGATCCCACGGTGTTTTGACTGAGAGTCCCGCCCACCGCCGTTGCGCTATTTTGCTTCATAACTCCGTTCAGGGAATCGTTCAGCAGATTCGGAAGACAGATTTGGAATCAGCGTTCAAAGGCGCATCAAGTGGTGTACATCTCATTTCAAACGGCCACTTCGACCTACCATCCTTCCCTAGTTAGTCCTAGGAGACTAGGGGAGGAGAGTGGTGTTGGCTGTATGTTCTCTGTATAATGATGTTTTACACTATGACCCTAGCGCCTGAAAGAAGTAGCAAAATAACTGCAAAATGGAGATCGGGGGTGGGTCGGAGCGGAGAGATATGAATCGGTAGTGGTGGGAATTGCGAGGAAATGGGTCGAACGTAGGAAAAAATCCTCACGCAATGCCTGAGGGCGCAATTCGTGAGCTTCATCTTAGCGGTTCTTCTTGAATTTTTTTCTCTCAACTGTCTTTCAGTGCTCTTTCAGAAAGTTTCATCTTTATCCAATTCCTTAATGTTTTCACATACTGCTTCCATCAACTCTTCCGATTTATGTAGTAAGTTCAGTACTCGCTCTAGAGCTTATACAGAGTACTCTGATCTGCTTTTTTTTTCATGCAAACAAAACTCATTTCGAGAAACGGTAGCGTGCAGACGCGAATGTAGCCTAAAGCGTAGTCGGGTGTGGTTCACTAGGACAGAAAGCGACTTTTCCGCTTTTCGCACTCGAAACTTTTTCGTAGTGAGACACCAGGTCCATCACTGCTCAAGAGTGGATACGAGGTTTCCGCAACGAATAGTTTCGCGCGTGAAAAGCGGAAAAGCCGCTTTCTGTCCTAGTGAACTCCACACCCGACGCAGTCGATGTACCCTTTGTATCCGCCAGCCAGGGAATTCTGCACTACAGACTCAACAACACAGGTGATAATGCTCTCCAAAATTTGATAACTGCTACTTTATATTGATAACCAATGGATGGTGAATGATGGTTGTAATTGGTGACAATTAACAGAATACAACTGCAACCTGCTAACGAACTCGTTATCCGAAAATTATTATATTTTATGGAGACCGTCGTCGCTTGTGTTGTGAAGTCTGCAGTGGACGCACCTGGCCATTGGGGGCCCGTTCGACCGCCCAAGCCATTGCAGGAAGTAACAGCTGAAAAGCTCAATCTGAGCGATGATCTCCATTACCATTAGTTAGCATGATTTTGTGGAAAAAATATGGGTGCTATTCTCATAGGTTCATGCATTTTCAATTTTTTTTCTCAGCTATGGGTGTTGCTTGGATCGGACCAAATGATGATAGAACTGGGAGCGGGGGATTACAGGTGCCATATGGCTTGTAGGGCGTCGCCCATGGAACAATTGTAATTGGGTACTCACTTATTGCTAGTTGGGAGGAAGTGGCCCAGCGATTTGCTCGTCTGCACCTATGAGGCTCAGTTTGCTGTGTCACTGTATTTTGAAAGTGCCATGCTGCGGCGAAATGTAACTGATTTCATGGCTAACGATAAGCCTTACCTGTTTAGTGGTGCAGGCTAACAGAGCGCCGCGCCGTCAAGTGCCCTCCCCCATCTAACAAGGGAAGGATGGTAGGTCGAAGTGGCCGTTCGAAATGAGATGCATATCACTCGATGCGTCTTTGAACACTGATTACAAATCTGTCTTCCAAATCTGCTGAACGATTCCCTGAACGGAGTTATGAAGCAAAATAGCGCAACGGCGGTGGGCGGGACTCACAGTCAAAACACCGTGGGTGCGGCCCCTGAGCGTGACTGCTGTTTTGCTTTCTTCAGAAATTTAGTTAAGAAGGCCAGCGGAAGCCGTTTAGTTGATCCCTTAGAGAACGGAAAACAGTAACCACGATAAGGGACTGATCCCACGGTGTTTTGACTGTGCGTCCCGCCCACTGTCGTTGCGCTATTTGGCTTCATAACTCCGCTCAGAGAATCGTTCAGCAAATTCGAAAGGCAGATTCAGAATCAGCGTTCAAAGACGCATCAGGTGGTATACATCTCATTCCAAACGGCCCTTCGGCCTACCATCCTTCCCTTGTAAGTTATCGCTGGTAACTGTTTGTTATTCGCAATATTTTTTCAAATATTCGGTTCCTTCTGGAGCTGTGGTTCATCTCATAGCGTGAAGTGAGGTGCAAATAAAGAACTGACGGTTGTTCTTTACAGATGGATTAGAGTTAGCCTCTAAAAACGAACGGAATCATGCCGGCTCACCTGAAATGTGCAGCTTGCTTCGGAGCAACAAGGTATATGTAGTGATTTTGGATGAGGTCATCAGGAGAATCCCCCCCCCCACCAACTTTTTTAACATTACTAATTCGCCTTTCTGATGTCACATCATGATACCATGAGCCCTTTTCGGTCCCATGTCGATCGTCTTCCATTCGATTTAAGAAATATTCGCCTACACACTTTAAGAAAAATCTTCTTTATAGTCTATTTTCACTATGACATTCGGCTTGGACTCAAGAGAAATTCTACCCCTCCGCTATGAAATGTCTGATGAGAGAACATTTACGCTGAAGCCATCGTCAAAGCAATTTTACCGAGGTCAGTTCAGCTACTTTTCTCAAGAAAAATCAATCGTCATCTAAGAGTGATGCGTGCGCACGAAAGTGACGCGTGCGGCTACAAAGCGTTCGCATCACTTTCATTGCTGAGCGACTGACATATTTTCAGTTAGGAGAACATTTGTCCAAACACCTCCAGAAAATGCCTGAGTTAACGGGGTACCCAACAGGAAGCTCGTCGCGCAGCTGGAAGGCAGAGACGCAGACGGGTCAGCGGACGAGTCGCAGCGCGTACTGTGCGACATGGAATAACTAGAGCGCATACTATTCGATTTGACGCGATTTCCTTGCTGTGCGCGCTGTGACTCGTCCGCGACCCGTCTGCGTCTCTGCCTTCTTGCCGCGCGACAAGCCTTCCGTCGGATACCCGAGTTAGCGTCGCTTGCACAGGGAACTGCCATCTGATCAGTCCTTCATGGGACTTATTCGAGCTCTGAACAAGCGTTGCGCTACGGCCCTTTTACAACCTTGCCGGCCCTGCACTTCGCTGTGAAAAGAAACAATAAATAATATATTGAGTAAAAGAAAGAATCTCTTCAGAAGATGCCCCAACGAATGCCGATGTAATCTTTGTAATGCCGTTCTTTATTATAATTGTGTGTATGATGTGTGCTGTCGGCTTCTATAATATCTGTCGAGACGATCTTCTAGACGAACTGCACGCGAATGGTGTTGACGTCATCCGTTCTGAGGTATTGATCGGTCCACTATTTGAATAACCTAATTTACTTGATTAACTACCAGACTATAAAAAGAAATCTATGAAGTGATTACGAAGGCTGAAGGGCAGAGCGGCTTTGATGACGGAAGTGGTAACCCAGGCTGCTCAGCGCGCAGAAAGATGTGATTGGGACCAGCTTCCAACCCTTTTCACCCATGGCGCCCAATGACGTCATCAAGAACGTTCCACCCTCCAGCTTCCTGTTTAACACCTTTAAAAGAAGCTATCACGATAGGTTCCAGAGAAGATCAGAGTGAACAAGAGGTGGTCAGTGTTACGCCAGTGACAAAAAAGCAGAGAAATCTGTCAAAAAACGCAAAACGGGATCCCCCTGTGTGGCCTAAGGAAGGGCTAAGACGGCGGACGTATCTCAGATATACTTGCAGCAGAAACCACCGAGTTACGGGAAACAGCAGTGTCAGCAGCATATGCTGCAGGCGCGCCCACTAATCTATGACTGGCTGGTTCGCGTCTGCACACAGTAACCCGTGGTGGTGGCCAATCACAGACAAGTGGGCGTGTCGGTTGCGTATTCTGCTGACACTGCTGCGGCCCCTAACTCGGAAGTTTCCGCTGCAAGTCTACCTGAGATGGACGATTGACCGCAACGCGTTTGGTGGCACCATGACCAACCATGTTCCAATCGAATTGCTCCGGTCGTGCCGCTATTGGCAACACAGCTCGTCCAAATCACCAACTAAAATAGTGGGTGGGCGCCTTTGGGGTGAAGCGCTTTTCAAGTACTAATTTGAAACTAGCGCATTTCCCGTGGTGAAAACGCCACACCTTGCTATTTTGGTAGCCAAGCTCAAAGTAAGTACCAAAGCTGCTTCGTGTGGCGCAATTACCACCCCATAACGCTTCTTTATTGTGATCGCTTCCTTTAATTCACTTTTTGATCGATTCGATATATTCCGATTTCTGGAACATACCTGGGCTTTCCTTGTTTCGAAATATTTCAAATTACTAATCAGCAAACAACCTAACATGTAAACAGTAATCACGGTAACAAGGTCGTATTGTGAAAGTTTTCAATCAATAATTATTTTTTTTATCGAGAATTCGGGAGTGAGCTCTCTGTAGTTTATTTAGAGCTTACCCTTTGTCTTATCGTAATAACTTCTAAGTCTTCGCTATGAAGGAGGAGGGAAGGGCCGGTGGTGTTGGTGGCAAGTGCGCCGCTCATTCACCCATTAGGGGGTCAAGTCTTGGATCAAATTAGTCTAAAACAGTTATGTCTTCTCCCCCTTTGCCGTTGACTAACTTGGGACATGAAACATTAGGCGTATGTCAGCTGATTCTCTCAATTTGTCGGTTAGGACGCATCACATTGACATGCGACCGCAATCCCTGCGAAGGTCGGATGCATGGCGCATCTTGATGACGCTGATCGACTACTGATTAGCGCGAAATAGTCTATCCTTTTGTCATTATGTCCATCAAAACCATTGAGCTGGTTCCTTTTTGAAATCAAATTAAATGTTGTTACAATAGATTGCTTAACACATTGACGATAGCGCGCAATTTGGCTTTTTTGACCAGGTAGGGAGCAGCGATTTTGCGAGCGCTACCGCCGCTTCTCACACTCGAAAATTTTGAACGATAACTCTGGAAAGCAACAGTGGTATAAAACCATTTCACCAACATTCAATGAGTAGAGGGTATTCGAGGATATAATGGCGAATTCCGATCACAAAAACGTGTAGTGGTGATGAAAAATGGAATTTAAGTCATTTTCTCTGTAGTGGATGCCAAAAGTGATCTTATGTGGTTGTTTCAAGAGGAACATAGGTTTTTCTAACCCTTTCGGTTTGTATTTAATTCTACTACTCTTTTTTATTGACATGTTACCGTGAGCCGTTTTATTAACAATCATGTTTTGTTGTAGTCCACAGCATAGGAGCAAACAAGTTGGTAAGAAGCTGCGCATGCGCTAGAAAAAGGGGTGAAAGGAGTGAGACGCGCAGCCGCGTCTCAATGTCCATCGTGGTGCGCAAAGTGAGACGCGCAATCGCGTCTCAGTGTCGTCAATGTGTTAAAGGTATGTCCCAGGATTGAATCGTATGTTCTCGCACACGAATGTGAATGTGTTCCGGTGCGAATATGTCGGCGCTGAAGGAAAGGGGAAAGGAACTGTTGAAAATTTTAAGTCAAGAGCTCACTCGCCTTCATAGTCGGTTGTGCCGAGGCAATGAGTGACTATGCGCGGAGAAGAGAGTGTGAGGCGAGAGAGCGCAACAGATGAGAGGGCACCAAACAATAGCCTGATAACAGAAAGAATAGCAGCGAGTTCCTCTGCAGGCTCCTGGCGCTCTTGCCGGGTGATTTCCGTACGGAAGCCACATCTGTGATTGTCCTCAAGGGGTCTATCCTAAAGACCGAAGGAAATCGTTCACACGACTTCTGCCTGGATTGTGCCTTTAAGGACTTTCTTTATAAACATAATGCTTGATATTGGTTCATGATGCCATCTACTTTCTGTTGTAGGACGGAGGTCTCAGATCAATGCCGCAGCATTATGAATATTAAGCTGTTATTTTCGGGCCTTTGTTGTATATTTGATAAAGAGTTTTCATTGTTCTTGATTTATTTTGTTTTGTTAGTTGCTGCGCTTTCTTTGCTGCTGGCCGCGATGCGAAAGTTATTACAGGACTACTGGGTCATGGGAGGGGGTGGGGTGTAATACCCTGCCCAGCTAGGGCCGGAACCTGCGTTTCGTGCTCATCAGGAAGGAGTGATTCCGCTACACCACAAGGAACACCTTCGCTCGGACTCGGCTTTATATTCATCATGGCTGTTTTTGGTCATTTGAAAACCACGGGTACATCAAGAAATTAGTTACTTGGTCGATTTTCCATAGATAGTGAGTGCCTCAGAGTTGAACCGGTGCTTATGAGAGTCTTCAGAACTGGTTACTTTTGAGTATCATTCGAAGTGCACATTAACCTAATGTTACTGCCATTTCAAACTCATTGCACCAAAAAAGTAGGCGACCCAGCGTTTGGGGTTGGAAAAGCTCGCGTCAGACACCTGATCCAGTTTCTAGTTGTTGGACATAACGTTGGGAGGTGCGGCCCTTTAGAAAGAGAGCTAATAAGCGTCAATGGTTGTCAGTAGGCAAGGCAATTCACGCTGTAGGGTGTAACAAGAGGTCACTGCGAGACATTGACTCCACAGGTAGTTCAAGCTTACTCGCCAAATAGGAAATCGGGCAGCGTTCCCGTGCGTGGCCATGCTGCAGGTGTTTTTGCTGCGGGCTTACGCTGCCGACCATCTCGACCAGGAGCGGAATCGAGAAAAGTGATGCCAATATACCAAAAGCGCCGGCCGGCTATGTAAGCGTGGTAAACGGAGAAGAAGGAAAATACGGTATTCGTAATTTCCGAAACATTAAGTCACTTTTTTGGTGAAAAAGAAAACACCGAAACTTCAACTTATGTTTTTGGTGAAAAAGAAAATAAAAGAGGAAAGGGGGAACGAAGGTGAAGGTCTTAAACCCTTGGTCTAGCGCATTTCTACCCAGCACACGCAAACAGGGTAAATCGGTCGAAGAACGCCAAAGATTTCCGCTAGTTGAGCCACGCTCTCCCGCGCGCACTTCACACGCGTCGCGCGCGAGCCGTCTGTGCTCTCCGCGCGTACATTCACTCTCGACATTTCTCACAGAGTATAGAGCTACCTCGAAGATTCTCTCGACCACATTCACCGTGCTCACATGTGCTCGGATCCGAATTCAAAGGCAACGTCTAGCATTGGGCATACATATGTGTTATGCGCTTGTAAGTGACAATGGAGATGTGAAGTGTAGCTCCAGCAATGGAAGAATTTGGAAAAAAACCGTCGACAAGGACTAAAATGAACTTCCCTCACCAATAGACCAATAGCAGCAAGCGGAATAATAGTGATTTGTGGGCAGGGTGTATGGTGGTGGGCGGGGCATATTGTCTTTTGGCCTTAGCGCCTCAGCCTTCTTCAGTCGTGGCGTCAAGTGTGGACATGCTCTGCTATTGTGCTCCATTCTACAGGGTGGTCCAAAATTATGAGGACCGCGTGCGCGAGCATTTATGTCCACTTTTTTCCGAGTCGCTCCATTTTCATTTCCTTTTTTGTGCACTATGTGAAATAAAATGTCTTCTTCCTATTGAAACCAAATATCGTGCAGATCTCAAAGCTAGTGAAATAACTACATCATCTCACGTCAGTCTCCAAATTGAACTCACAAGGGGCTGTGGCACGTTACATCTAGCGGCAGTCCAACGTATCAGGGAAGCTTTAATGGGCAACAGCTCAAATCTTTAATAAAGTCGGAACCACCGCAGATGGAAAATTCCGAGGCTTGAAAGCTATAGCGACCACAAGGACAATTATCGGAGGCAGAAACTAGCTCTCCCTTTGTCGAGTTTCGTACTCCCAAAACGAAAAAATTTATGTGAAAATCCAAGCAGACACTCTAAAAATTCCACATCTGCAGCGAAGAGAAAGCCACACGAGTACTCTACTTGGACTTTTAATAGGACTGAGCACCCAAGAATAGAGCTACAATTTTCTAAAAAGCGATTTTTCGAGTTCTTTGCTTTCGAAGAATTGGTGAATTGCAACTTTCCACCTGAGATCTCTAGATTTCTGTATTTTACACTCTGGAGGCAAGCCCGAATAAATGCTCCACAAAAGTTCGATTCCCTGAAGAAAATAGAGGAGAAGGCTTGGAAACATTTTGGCACGCCCTAGTTGCGTGCCACCGCGCGCACCGTCCCCCTTCATCTGAGGGCTCGTGTAAACGCGGCAGATGGCAAATCTCAATTCTATTCTGGATTTATTTTGAGTTAAGAGTAACAAACACTCTTGTAGTTTGTTTGTTCCAACAAGCTACCATGCGTTTTTAACGACACAATGTCTTGGTCCTCATAATTTTGGACCACCCTGTATTCTTATCGCGTGAAAGCCCATGGAGTCCGAAAATCTCGAAATTTGCCTTCGAGCGGATACGGTAGCTTTCACTCCGATACCGCACCGCTCTGTTTTTGTCAAGCCACCTTACGTTGCTTTTCTCATCACGCATTTAATTCCCTAGGCAGGGATAGCCGAGTGATTAAGAGGTTAGACTCATGTCTGCACCTCTGAAAACCGCGAGTTCGATCCCTGCCGAGGTTAACCATGCCTTGCAAAAAATTGCAAAAATAGTTCAAGTACCAGCGTCAGGCCCAGGTTGACAGGCCGGCTGATGAAGGCCCCAGTCACAAAAACCATGATTGAAAGTCGCATTTAATTCCCTGCAGTGAGCCCCTCTTGTACCGTTCTTCAAACTTCTCCCCCTCGACCTCCCTTGGTTCATTTGATTGTTTGCTTGTTGTTGTTGTTGTTGTTGTTGTTGTTGTTGTTGTTGTTGTTGTTGTTGTTGATGTTGTTGTTGTTGTCTTGTTTCTCATTATCAGCTCCTATCACTTGGCTCAAACTCTGGTATCTCAACATTTTCTTCACTCACAACTTTTATTTCTTTATCCTTTCCTTTGTCACCTAGTTTTTTTTTGTGCCTCAACCCACTGACGAACCTGAAAGTGTGACGAGGGTTCGTTGGCGGAACAATCGTTCTATTGCTTCTTTCTCATTGCGAATCATTGACCTACCCCTCTTTCACCAGTGAAGAACATTTTGGGCTACCAACTATTCATTACATGAAGGCGGGTTACAATGATGACTCCAAGACGATTCACTTCCATTATCTTGGCATAATGAACGATTTGGAACCGGTTCAGAATTGATTGTAGAAGAAATAGCGCATCGTTTTTATATTGGATGCTATTGCTCGTAGTATCGGCAAACGAGGAATCGCTAGCGCTTCATTGAAGAAATTGACTTCTCGTTGGACCAAATGTGACCCAAAATTGCCGATAGTCCTTCAGCTCGTCAGCCACGAGATGCTAACATAGTTGAGGGGTGGGGGAGGGCACGCAGCGGCGCGGCGCTCTCTTCGTCTGCGCCTTCAAGGCTTAGTGTGCTTTGCCACTGTATATCGAAGCTGTCTCGCTGCGGCGATGAAGACGGCCCTTCACAGCAACACCCCCTGCAGAAGTCGTCTCAAAGAATCTATTAATTGGGTGTCACAGAGTAGCACGCGTGTAGTACAAATGTGCCGCTGTCGCGGCTCGAATGTGAGCCGGTGTCTTACAAAGCTGGCTTGTGGCCACTAATCTTAGCAATTGGACGAGTTACCTAGCGCACACCACATAACGCGCAACGTGGATTACGACGTAGCGGCTAATTCCAACATGGGTGATAGTTGAACCGTGAAGCAGGCAACTTCGTTCGGCTGGCCCCGCCCCTGCTTTTTTCGAAAAGGAATTTTATTTTGGGCTTCATTGAGGTTTTCGTTCCTTTTTTCATTTCTAGTCAGTTCAGTATCGACTAGTTCGATATGAACCGCTGTGACCCCAAAAATTCGATCTAGGGTTGTTGCTTTGAGGCTAGGCCCAGGAGAGGCAGACGAAGAGACGCCGCCCCGCTATGTGACCACCCCCCCCCTCAACCACGTTAGCACCGCCTTGCGAAAGTGGTGTGAAAACAGAGGAAACTTACGCACGCGAGTCGGACGCTTCAATCAAAGCCCAAGCGCTTCTATACAACTTCTTGTGTTTGTAGGTCATTAGCCGGGTTATGCACTGAGAAGGACTACACCGCATCAGCAATCTTTTCGTTTCACATCCTACCCCTTCCTAATCAAAGGAGGATAAGCCGGTCCCAATATGAAGTGAAATCCGTTGACTTTTTGTGGGAAGCGAAGGGCTGAAATTTCCCGATAGGGCGTGGTAGCAATCATTTCCATAGCAGGCCAGTGTGCACATACACATGCACGTAGGCAGAGACAGTTCGTTCCGGGTTTATTTGCATTCCTGCCACAACCCCCCATGGCGGCTGCATGCCGAAAGTCGAATTTCCCATGTCGTTCATCGATTTATTTGTTTATTTACTTGTTTACATATTGCGCTCGGCTGTAAATAAATGCGAGTATACAGGTACTGGGCGTTCATGTTCCGCTGGGAAAGTTTTGGGGCCAAGATTCCAGGGCATTCAAAACCATGCCGAACATTTCCTTTCTCACAGACTTTAAAAATGCTGATAATCAAGGTCCATTCCGCAAAAGCGGATTTTCTTAGGATTTCACTTCGGGGTCGACCGTTTGTTTCTTCAGTTTTAAGATTCGGCGAACCCCCCCCCCTACCCCTCACCATGGCCTCTTCAACTTCCGAACATTGCAACACTACGACCCCGTTTTGACCTTTTGACCTTCACCAATCTCAAATATGAGCCCCCTCCGAAAAATCTCAAGTACGACCCCCGCTGAGAACTGCGCAACTCGCGGTTGGCCCTGTTCGTGGCCGAGCCGGAGGGGGTCATACTTGCGATTCTTGGAAGATGGTGTATATGGGGCTGACGAAAGTTCGCTAAGTTTGAAGGGGGTCGTCGACGAAGAAGTTGAGGGGATTGTGGGGGGAGACGTATGAGGGGATACCCAAGGCTGATGTTCTGTGAAGGGGTCGTAGAGGTCTCCCAAAAAGAGGTGGTCGCCTGACGCCAGGATTGACCCTGTTTCACCTAATTCTTCAAAAATGCAATTACCGTAATCAACATGAACCATGCACTGAACTATCCCTTCACTCCCCTCTCCTGCCCTTTTTTAATGACGTCCAAACCTAAGAGTATAAAGGCCAAAAATAGGGGAGCAAGACACATAGAAGTGACAGTAAGAGGCTGAAGTCTGACGTTGTTCTCTTTTTTTGGAATACGCCATGCACTCGACTTTCATTCCCAGTCGCAGCGAAATTTTAATGCGATTTGGGCTCTGCAATGACTGATGGAGGCCAGGCGATGTACAAAACCAGCTTTTTACCCTCTCTTCATCGGATTACTATTGTATCAATCATCTGACCTGGATGGACGTTGGGCTTTGTTGACTACAGCAAGTTTTGATTCAGAGTTTGACCCGCCTGTGCACTTGAGAAGCGCCGTCACCTGCTACTGGACCACCTTTGCGTGGAATAATGGCCATAATAGGAAGAAAAATCGGTTCTGATGCTGCCATCCTGTCATTTCGTCACCGTCGTTGTTAAATTGTTGATATAATCTATGATACTTTGCATCAAATTATCAGCACCATCCACCGACCACATCGACGGGCGCGGCTGGCGTTACTAGTAACAACTTCCAACTAGTTATCGACATTCATTGTTTACTGTTGCTAGCTAGCTTTCCTTTCAGCTTTTCCCTTTTTTCTCTCTCACAGCTTTTTCGCTATCAAAGTACACGGTAGCTTTGATAAAATTGGCCATTATCAGCGATTTAATGGTTTTATTAGACTGCCCTTTGCATTTCCACAGAGAAATCATGAAAGCTATTGAAATGCAAAGTTTATTGATTGGGCGACAATCGTGGTGAGCCTTGATTTCCCATAAGAAACAATTGTCGTGCTTGAAGTGATGAAGGATCGGGGCTCGTCCAATTTAGATAGTGCGCCATGCGTTCGCCTTCCTTTCAAAAACGTCAGAGTTTGTAAAGGCGGTCGGTGATCGCCAAAGTTGGTTGTCATTCATGCCACACTGGTGGAAGGGCTTACAATGCGGTCCCAATCACAACCCAGCGCTGAGACAGTGTCAACCGTCCGTCCACATTATTCGGGGATCGTATACGCGATTTCAGGAGGGGATTGCGCTTAGGGTGGGGCAAGGTTAACTGCTTTTGGGCTTTTGAAAAAAGCTTGAATGGATAAAGGGGTTGTATTTACGGTTTTTTGACCAGTTTGGCGAAAACGTTTCGAATGTAAGGTAAACTATACAACAAAATCGGTGGATATGCCGCTTCAGTATATTAACTCATCCCTTTGCCTTCCCCTTCCTCCACCCCCCTTCCGCTCGACCACTTTGGGCGAAATAGTGGGCGAAGTTGGGTATGTCAACTGGTCTCAGAACCAAACACTACAGAAGCAGTCATGATCGCGTGAATGGCGATAAGGGTAGGGAGGAGGGGTGTCGTATTGAGGAGTCTTCTGAGACTTTGGCAACTGTAGGAAGTCGCATCGACTTCCCCTAACCCCTTGGAAAAGGGGGAATCCCAAAATTTTCGAAAAAGTGCGAATGAGACGGTTGATTCTGCTGAGAGGTCTAGCTCACATCACATTCATTGACGTCTTTGAAAGCGCACCGCCTTACGACCATCCCTTGCAAGGAGTTTCGTGGCTAGGAGCTCCTAGAGTAGTTATGTTCAGAACAGTTGGTCAGGAATGTTAGTGGAACCCCATCTACCGTTTTTAAGCACCGTGTATGTATGATCATTGTGAAGACCCTAGGACCGTTCACATCATCCTCGCACACTTACCACAAATAATGTTCAGTTATAGTAAAAACTTATTTGCAAAGTGAAGACACGGCTAGACGACAGTGGCTGTTTTTTTCTCAGGAAGGGGGCGGGAAGCTATGTTTTTGGCCCCAAGGGCGGGGGGGGAATCTTGAAAGGCGTAGTGGTTTGAACGTCTTCCCGATAGCTTAACACCCTTCTTATAACATCAGCTTGAGAGCTGATGCAGAAAAACTGCAGTTAGCAAACAAAACAAACTGAAGGTGAGATCAGTGTTCTACTTGATGATTCTGTGGGTTCAATCCGTGGACTGTGTGGTAGGCGACAATATCAACTGATATCCGCCAACGTAATAGTAAACCGTTCGCCGAAATGTGCGTAGAATTTGCTCATTTGCAATTTTAGTGTTTTTCTCCTGCCAGCAAAGTTTTATGTGGGAAAATTTATTAACGGCCCAACGACGTCTTGTGTAGGAACGTGAGCCATATCACTTTTGCTTTTGCACTCATCCATAACTTTCCCCACGCAAAAATTAGAATTATTGTAGAAGGCGCAAACCTTTAGGTCACATGCCTGCTATCTTCGGTACGTTCAGAATCACAGTAACGTTAAATGCGACTTTGCCTACGTAGTGGCTTAGAGTGAGGGGGCTGCCGAAGTTTTATACAATTCAGTGTTTTCACAATCCCAGACAAGACCATTACCGAACCCCGGAGTGATGGAAGGCGTGATTGCGTACGACGCGGGATTTGATATCGGACCATTAGGGTGATAAACGCCTACACTTCATCTACACCACTCCACTTCGGTACGTAAACCCTTGAATCTTACCTATAGGAGGATTCCACAATAAGGTCGGAGATCGGAGGATAAGGTACCTCGTGGAAAGACAGGCGGTGCCCTGAAGGGTGCGGACCGGCACGCAATGCGCAGCGAGGTGTATGCCCCCAGCGATCTTGCAGGGCCGCCCGCGCGGCGCTATCAACGCGACACGCCCACTCCCTCGCATTCCGGCTCTTGATTACCAGAGAGCGCTAGCGGCGAGAAGGTCATCACTGATGAAATACGGCCAACGCGCAAATCAGCGAGAAAAAAGGACTTCATTTCCCGGTTTCTAGCTTGTTTTTCTTGGTTTTTCTTAATCCATGCACCCCTTGCAAATAGTTTCTTGCGAACTGGCTTTTCAGCGTGAAGTTCGTTTTTGATCTTCGCTAGATCTTTATCATTTAAAACTGGCACC
>KZ346186.1:77178-88865 GCA_002352805.1 Teladorsagia circumcincta | reverse complement strand
TAGTGCAATGGTACCGATCCCACCTACATTTAAGGCGAATTGCAAACTCATTGGTAATGAAAACAGAGATGCTCAGGGTTGCATAGATGAAGGAAAACAGTAGGAACGGCCCGAACTCCGTGAAGATCCCCTGCCGATTTCCTTTGATTTTTTGAGGCAATTATCATCGATGACGACGTCAACAACGCGAACGCTCTCCTCTGACGCTCCGCCAAAAGAGCCGAGGTCAGATGGCGAGGAGATAGCCGTAGGAAGTGCAAAGCCGAGAGCGCATTCGTACGGCCCTACTAGGCCGCTAGCGGCATACCCCTTGATGCAGAACCAACATTGTTCCGTTTCCTTAAATGATCTGCCGCCCTTCATGATTGGATATCTTAACTTCCTCAATCTTCAATTTATGTCAATCCTCCCTTAAGTTGTGCTCTGTGGGCGATATAGTGAATCAGAAATGTGGTGAATTCTTCTCCTTTTCCTAACACACTACTAAATGTTTCAGTTCTTTGTCTTCTATGTTTTGATGACGACAATCAATGCCTACAGTATCCTTGTATTGAGCGGAAGGTTGAGGGCCGAAATTGCTGAACGATGGTTTGGAAAGAGGTTCAAAAGTAGCATAACACCTATCGAGACAACACGAAACAGTTTTCAACCTACTATCTACTAATTGTCAAGTATACTACTGTCTAGTATAAGTATACTACTAATTGATTCGTTCTGCCGACCACAACATTGCGAAAACGAATGAACGCACAAGGTAACTACATGGATTCCATATGATAACATGAACCGAGAAGTCGAGGACCCTTACACTTAATGGTGATAACCTCACGAAGAATATCGAGCAGAATCGATGGAGTACGACAAAGAAGGATTCAGACAACGCATAATTTGAATTTGAATATGAAGTAATCCAATAATGATTGTACGATTGATAAACCTAGTGAACTTGTTCTAGTGAACGGAAATCACACGGCTACATAAACTATGTAGTAGTTACATTTTCGCTTATAACACTTCCGGGAACTCATGTCCTCTGGAGGTAGATTCAATTTCTTATGAATTACTGTAAATTGAGAAAAAGATGCGCGAACAAAACCAGCGGTGATGCGAAAAGCAAAAAAATCCAAAGCAATAGTCGAGTGTTCATTATTTATTACCTTGACGGCATTGTTTCAACTATGTGTGCCACACTCATTGCATTTGTTTTAATTTTTGCAACTGCCTGAGTTCTTCACAAATTTTTTTGTGTTCACTCTATAGGCTATATATTAACACCAACTTAGCTCCGACCGCTACCGCGCGCATGACCCGGTAGGCTTTGGTGGTAGATAGTCTCTAGAGTGTTGGGTCTCGCCGCTAAAGAACCCAACAATCAGATGATCCGTGAAATGCCTTGGCTGACCTTTGATAGGTTGCCTTGTTTTGCTGAAGCTCACCGTTTGGTACGCGCGGTGGAGTGCGGAGCTAAACTGATGTTCGTAAACGCTGCCGTGAACTGAAATTCAGGATATTCAGCGGTCGAATAACAATCGATGTTAAGGAAGATGAAATAGGAATATTCCTAAAATCATTGGGGAGAGTAGCGCTCGTAACGATGAAACCGCAAATAAAATGAATCTAAAATGAATGGAATGGAACGCTTTTCTATCTAGGAACGGTTCTCAATGGCTTCTCTACATTCTTACGCATTTCGTTATTATCACCCCTTATCGGTCGCTATCACATTTTGTCTCCCAACGAATGCGTTCACGTCTCATCTTCCACGTCACATGTTGGAACCAACACTTCCTGCTGCTGCGACACCCGCTGTGAACTTTGAGAAGTTTGCGTTTCAGCACCTCTTATCAGCCCTCATCGCCCATTATCACTTTTTGTCCCCACCAAATGTGTTCCCGGGCCGCACTCCTCATCATCTGTTGGAACCAACACTTCACTGCTGCTAGGACAACTGCTTTGTAAAAATTGCGTTCCGGCGCCCCTCATCAAATCTTATCAGCTTTTATCATCTTCGGTCCCCCACGAAATATGTTCCCGTCCCGCCTCTATATCATATCTAATAGGCAGCGCCTCAATGCTGCTGGCCTGCGCGCTGTGACTTTTGTGACCCTTGCGTTATAACGCCCATTATCGAATCTTGTCAGCTCTATCATCTTCGGTCCACCGCCAAATATGTTCCCGTCCGGCCCCCTATATCATATCCTGGAATCAACTCCAGCTGACTGCTGAGACGTGCGCTATGCGCTACGCGACGACACACACACACAAACACACAGACAGACTAAGCGCTTTATATATAGTAGGGATAACCAAAAACCACATGGCCAGCAGATTGCCGACTATTCGTTGGTTTGGCAGATTTTCGGAACCATACGAAAATATCCGTTCAGTTCATTCCTCATTTTATTTCCATTGTCGTAAGCACGATGACGTGAAAGGGTAATAGAAGTGATCACGAATCTCGTCGGGCATGATATAGGTTTTCACTAAAATAACCATGTTCAATACATTTGGGACCACTACAGCGAAGGTAAGTGAAATTTGCCTTCTCGTAGCCATACGACATTATTTTAGTCGAATTTTCATTATTGTGACTCCCAATGGTTGAGTTGAACACATCGAACTTCAAGTGAAACATCCCGTCGCATACAATTTTTGCGTATTTAGAGCTCAAAATTCACGGTTATCAGGTGGTGCGGAGGCGAGCCAAAAGGCGCATGTCGCCAACGTATTAACAAACAAATTTTGAGGTCATTAGGTTGAGGTGACCATCCCGTTTCAGTCCTTACATGTTGAGACTTACCACAATAGCCTATGTTGCGAATGCATCGCTCGAAAAGAAATCGAACGTACTAGTTAGACAATCAGCCTTAACCCACTCGCGACCGCGCGGGATTTTCAAAGACTGCCCGTTTGGCAGACAGGTGTTCATTTTTTGAATCATAAAAAAAAGGTGAGAATACAGCCACGGTTTTAGTGAGATTTTCATATGCATAAAATATGCCAGTTAAGCTTCGAACGATACCGCGCGCGGGCTAGGCTGCTGAGAATGGACCCTCGTGGTAGGGTGAACAGAGTGTTGCAGTTCTCAGCGATTAGCGTGGAAATGGAGTTTTCGGAGGGGTCGTATTTGAGGTTGGTGATGTCAAACTTTCCAGAGGGGCGTTCAAATTGGTGGAAGTTGAAAAAGGTCGTGGTGGTGGAAGAGGGGCTGGTTTTGACAGTTTCCCGGAAAAGTGGTAAAAATTTTGAAAACCAATCTTGATTCGTTGAAATTGGAGAATTGCCGCCTCACAAAGAAATTCAACCCCCGCTCCCCCTTCGCCGTTTCGGAGTGAAAAGTGGGTGGGACTGGGTTGTGTAGAGTTGCTGAGGGTGGCGGGTCTGGATGGGAAAGAAGGTCGTATTGAGGAGCGTTCCCAAGAATGGAGATGGGGAGGGAGGAGCGTGAAATTTGTGAGAAGTGCGAACGCGATGGTCAACCCTTGAAATGGCCCAATTATCCCACACTTGACCTGTTCTCCCGAAACTAGGGAGTTTCGTGAAGAACTGTGACAGAACCACATACAGAACGACAGGTGAAGCGCTTCATAGTAAGTAGGATGATAGTATGATGGATCTCTACTACATGAATGCGCTAATTTTCTGACAATCTTATAAGTTCAGGAAGATAGGGTGTATACCGTAACCCACATTACCGCCAGAGCGCGCTAATGCGGGTTGCGGCATACACCCATATTCCTGACTGGAGCAGATCTGTTCTTCGAAGCTTACCCACCCTTCCAGGGCAGCCATACTAAAATGTGCGAAGCGTTGCGCCATTCGCTTCGCCGCTTGCGCGGCGGCCGCTGCGCGCGCTCTGTGCGCAGCCTAAGCAGGGCAGGGCGCAATCCCACGTGCCGCCTCAACTTCCGTGAGGCCAAAGCACCACGCGATAAATCTTCCACCAGATACCCCAACGGCGCTCAGTATTGTGCGCGATATTGCTCGACGCATTCTCTCCCCCATGAGAGAGCGCAGAGAAAACGAAAAAGGGAGGCGAGCACACATACAAAATCGATGACACGTGACATTGCGCGCTCCAGTCCCAACGGCGAGAGGGTTACGGTATCCACTCCATTGGAACTTATAATCTTCTATTTTTGTGCGCCTGTTTGGCAAAATTCGATACTATCTAAAGAGAACCACTCATAGAGTCCGGGTCAAGTGTGGGATGGGTGGGGGCATGGGTCAAGAGGTATAAAACACATCAGCTAGGCTGAGTCCCACCCACAGTCGTCAGGGAACGCGCCGAACTGGGGGGTGATGTTGTCAGAAGTTTCGCGTTCGGTTGCAGAACAGCTCGAAGGTCGAAAAAGCGGTAAAAGTACACACAGGACTGATAATACAAATCCTGGAGACCTACCCTTGGTGGGTGGAGCATTCTCTAAAGGGGTCGGTGCTTAGTCCAGAAAAAAAGAACTCACAACTGTTAGAGAGAGCCTATTGAGCAGAGATATACGACTCATGACAACAATTCCTAAAGTGTCCACAACATTCCGAGTTCAGCGGGGCCCACTTACAGTAGATGCAGTGTGTCTTTATAAGGGCAGTGTTCAATACGATTCCACGTGAGTCGGTTCAGAGAACTCCTAGAAATCGAGGGAAGCGGATAGAGGGAAGAAGTAGAGGAGAAGGGAAGGTTGAATGTTGGTGGCGGGTGTGACGTGCGCCGAATGAGGGGTTTCGTGGAACTCCTAGGTGAAATTCGACATTTTCGATCGATTTTGATTGATAACATGTGGCTCTATGGAGTTTTCAATGTTTCGACCCCACCCAGTCAAAATATGTATTAGTAACCTACTTCGAGCCTCATAAACAAAAACGATACCAATAGATATTGATCAAAGGCCCATCATCTAATGGAATGAGAGCCCTATTATTTGATCCAATCAACACTGTAAACCTTTATTTATTTCGAGTTCTCGGCACAAAAACCGGTATTTTCAATCAGAAGAATTGCTTCTATGGCTTAAAAAGCCCACCATATCCTAGCGGAGGTGCACACCTGTGGCCATAACTTTATAATTATATGTAATCTCATCACCATCTGTAACAACACCGATAGACAACCCAGCACCCTCGGCGTGGTGGACTGTGAAAAAAACAACAAAAAATCAAAGCAATCCGATAGCTGTAAGAAGGCGGCTCGTCACAGAAGTGCAATGCATAAAAAAGCGACCTCAAAGGCTTCATTATACAGACTGTTTCCGGGAAGACAAAGTAAATAAAAAGGGATGAGTTTGAAAAAAAAATAAATTACTGACCATTACTTCACTGAATTTTTTTAGGCTCAAACGTTGCGACGCGGTCGTGAAGACGAAGTGAATTCAGAGAATTGAGAAGATTGAATTAAGTTCATTTACTCCCTGGTATTTCATTCCACTGTCATGCAATCACCGCCCACCATTGTGAATGCTGGTTGATAGTGATGGTTCTGAACACGAGCCATTATTCATATCCCAGAATGTCCGATGAAAACAGCTGTGAAGAAAAGATCTCATCAAGACTAATAAAGTGAACATTAGCTGCGCCATGCACTCTCATCAATAGGCTTTCAAGCTGGATGATATGGAGGAAAACCATTGGTGCCACATTGAGCTCGAACCACGCACAAAGTTTCCTTGGTAGATTCTCCTGGTATCGCCTGTTTAGGAGGCTACCATGACGTTTGCTGATAGCACGGGATATGCTCTTCAATCTCCAATTGGGAGCGTTCGGTTTGAATATGGCAAAATATCATTAGTGCCGTTCCGAGCGTGAGGTGGAGTGTCTCCTTTTTTGGCCACCCCTGTACATCAGCAAAGCGAGGTTCCGCCGTGGCGTGCATCGAAATGAGCGGTACTCACGTCCCAGATTTCAAATGCATTCCTTGACTGTATGGAGCTAAGGAAAAAGTGGATAAAGGTGTGTGTTGGTAGAGCAAGATCGAAGTAGGGAGATCCTTTTTTGGTGGCATGGATTTCTCCAAGGAAGGGGTGTTCGATGAAAAAATTCATAACTTGGTTAGGAGAAAGCCTAGAGAGCAGAAAAAAATTGAAGTAGGGAAACAGTGTCTAAAATGCTTCCACCATACACTGAGTTGCAAACTATACCACATTCCCCAAATTTTTGGTTCCCAAATTTGCGAAAAGCTGAACGCAGAAACGACTTACACCATTCAATTAAGCATATAATGAAACCTGCTAGAGAGAATCGGCAAGCAGTTTTATCAACTTTAGGAAATGTAGGGTGAAAAAAGTGCAAAAATGGCCGTTGCAAAACTATTACACGACATAGCAAAAATTTTGACAATTTGTTTAACACCGCGAATTTCTCAACTACGTTCTACAGTCATAACAGTACACATTTGTGGATAAATAGTGTACAGATTCGCCGTGAGACGCTATCGCCTTGAGGAGCCTACCTGACGTCATTCGAGCCGTCAGCCTCAAAACCGATCTTCTCAAGATATTTGGGAGAAGGCCCCGCCCACCGGGAAGGACTCCGCCCACTACCATACCCACTTATGCCCAAGCCCTACACAGTGCCGCACATGCCCTAAGACCGATTTTCCACCCAACCGGGACCAAGTCATAACTATTTTCTTGGGTCTACGTAGCCAACGAATGTGAGGGTGACAAACACACGGACAAACCGACAAACGAACCAAGACACTGCTTTATATATAAAGGGGATATGTTTATGTAAAAAATGACGAAAATCAGGAATGAGCAGAACTGACAAATCCGTGAGGCTTGAGGAACCTTCGTTAAATTGAAGCATATTCAATCGTTCAGGGAACCACACCGCTTATGGTCATGTACCAGCTATCGATGGAATGAGTCCGATAAATTAGGTAGCGAATTGAGGGGAAAAACAAAGATTCGGGTGATTCGGCACCTTGAGCGCCAAGTGGGACGCTCAAGCGCCAAATCACCCAAATCCATTATTAGTATGCGCTTCGCACCGTCGCCATTGTGCTAATCCTTTATTTTATTGGACTTTTTATTGCTGGCGTGAAGAAATCAATTCGTTGATTCTAAGAAGACCTTGCATTCAGCATCTGTGCTCTCATACTGACTATTGTTATTCCCCGAAGATAATTACTTTGTTCAGTCATCATTCACGTGCTCGATCATGAGAAAGTTTTGACCAGACATGTGCAATCAGTTTTCCGCATTAAAGAATGATGCAGAAAACTGATTGCAAATGGCTCGAAAAAAAATAAATTGTTGACGACAAAGCAGTAATTTCCCACGGCTTGTCATATCCCCACAACCTCCACCATACTTCAAAAACGAGGCAGTCAAGCAATTTCATAAGTTCCATGGCTCCTGATATGATTTAGAATACGAGTGGTATTCAATCGACCAATTGTCGATCGATTCGCGATAGTCAGCAGATTTTGCAATACACTCAAGTTATCGGCTTAGAACAGTCTAACGGCACTCATACTACTCCTTGCTTATCAGTGTTCCAATCGCATCATGCTTGATATACAAATGCCAATCGCCTCTCTTTCCCTATTTGCTATTTGCTTATTTCTTTCCTTTGATACCCTTCAAAGGAATTTTTTTTACTTTACAGGAACGATTTCTCAGCACGTAGAATTGGCTCTGCCGTAATCCGCTATTGAGTGCCGAGGCGTGAATTGAATCTGAGCACTGGTGGAAGCGTTCTTTGAGCCGCGTTTGACAGAGGACAGTCCACCACGTACTCCGAAGCTACCCAACGCAGTGCTTCAAGATCCAAACAGCATTGGGCGAAGCGATCACTGTGTGCGCCTCGCGGTGAGTAGGCGGCCCTAGCTACCGTTGCGCCGTTCCGCTGCGAGGCTGAATTACCACCCTCTCATGCTCCTTTTACCAGCTAGGGTGCATCGTACCAGAGTCACCCGTGCGTTGCGCAAATTCCGGAAGTGTCACGACCACTCACCCCTCTCTCAGGGGGTATCAGTACGACACCTGAAACAGCTATTTACATCTTTCTGAAGATATATTTTCATGCCCCTCAGTGATGTATGGGTCGACATGGTGATAGCGAGCATGGGAAGCCGGATCGTCGCGTACTTTGTCTCGCTCACAGGACGTGAATCCAGGCGACTCAATCATTTACTAGGTCATTGATTTGATCATTTGTCTCATAGGTAGTGTCGGTTTTAGTCAAGCAAATCAAATGCTTTCATCAATTTATATACTATTTCGAGAAAGAATTGTCTACACTATAAAACGATGTTTTGCTTTCACAATCGTTGTGAAGTTTTTGAATTTTGCGCCTGCAAAGAGGGAAGCCAGTCGGCAAAGACTAGTCGATCCTTCAACTAGCCCACTCCATTTTTCCCTAGGAAAACAGTCAGTGATGAACCATCTACACCGCGTCCCATAATTATAGGTTCACCTACGAACCCCAAAATTTCTCAGATCTAGACGCTTTGGAAAAGTCTCCAATGTGACGATGTGTTAAATACAAATGCGGAATTACCTATCAACGTCAACTTCGAACTTAAGACCGCAGGATTTTCTTCTAATAATTTTTTTTGTAAAAGGCCACTTATCGACGTCTCAAATTATAACTCCACCTCATGTTTTTCTCTTGCTTTTAGCTTCTGATTCACGGCACTCTTTTATTGTGCTAACATCTTACTTCTTAATGGAGCAGCATGATAAAAGCTGCAAGGGTACTTCCGAAAAGGTAATATCGTCACTAAAACTGTTGAGCGAGGCAATCGCGCGAGATTCAGACCAAATTCACGCTGAGCTTAAGAGTTTCTCGAAGGACATTACATAATACGGAGTCGTGAATATTCCAAAGGTAACTGCTTGCTTCTTGACTTTGAGCAAAGGGTGTGCCACAAGAGAAAGGTTCAGTTCTGCCTAGTCGTGCTCTGCTATTGAATCTTCCTTAATACTCCATGTCTCGAAGGACTGATTTTTCGTTTGTGCGAATAATCCCAAGATCACACTTGAATGGGAAATGTGGGAGGAGTAATCCATGGCAAGAAACCGTGGCGAAAATTGAGCCGATCTCTGCATGAAGATGCAGCTGAACCGTCTGGGGAAAGGTTTGCTTCTGCCGATATGTTTCAGCACTTGGCTCTTTTTTCTTTACGTGTTTTTCTTCTTCTGTGAGGCTTTTTTCTTCGCAGAGCAACACTAGGAAAAAGAAAAAGGTGGAGAGAAAGACAGACAAACACTAATGCATGGCAAGCAGAAGCGGACCGTACGCTAGTCCACTCGGCCGCATGTTCATGTCAAAACCCGGCCCATTTTCGCCACGTTTCTTGCCATGAATGGTGCCTCCCACATTTTCCACACAAGAATGATATTGGGACTCATCCACACAAACGAAAAATTAGTCTGTTGAGACATGTAGTCTTAAAGAAGATTCAGTAGCAGAGCACGGCTTGGCAGAACTGGGTATTTCTGTTGTGACACAGCCTTTGCTCCAGTCAAAAAGCAAGGAGTTACCCGTGGAACTCTTGAGAACTCCATATTATGTAAAACACTTGGAGAAATTCTTGAGGTTGGCGTGAAATTGGTCTAAATCTCGCGCGATTGCTTTGCTAAGCAGTTTTTGCCACGATGTGACCTTTTCAAAGTCCGACAGCAGCTTTTATCATACCATCCCCCTAAGAAGTAAGATGTTAGCCCACTAAAAAGTTTTGTGAAACAGAACTGAAAAATAAGATAAAAAATATGAGGTGGAATTATAATTTTGGTAGGTGGGCTAACAGGCCTTTTACAAAAAAATTATCAGAAAAACTTCCTATGATCTCAAGTGTGGAGTCGATGTTCATAGACAATATCGCATTGTATTTACCACATTCACGGAGACTTTTTCTCGAATGTCAGAATTTGGGAGACTTTGGGAAATTCTTAGTTGGAGCTATAATTATGGGACGCGGTGTACATACTCATGACCTCTTATAAATTCCGCCATTAGTCGCATTGCTCCTTTCTCAGACTTTGTTTTACTGCCCCGATGATCGAGCACCATCTTTTGAAACTCACGCCAATATTTTTCTACAGCTGATACATTAAAAACTAGCGCAATGTTAAGAACAAGTCATGCATAAATTAGCAATGTACGCCTGATTGATTTTCTAACGTCTTCAGGAATTTTTTTTCAAAGTAATGATATTCTAACGTCTTCAGGGAATTTTTTTCAAATTAATGTAGTCATTTCTGTGGACTGTACACCTTACCAAGCAGGCCTCGAATTCAGCCTAATGAGTAATGAAATTAAGTACAGAAGATATAGCCGGCTAGAGCAGTAAAGGTGCTCACGAGAGATATACAGAAAGGCCAGAAATTACGGTAACAAGAGCGCAAAAAGAACACCTCGATTCCCTCAAAGCCTGGTAAGTGCACCTGGCTAAAGGTACCCCTGAAAGAAACCTGCAGACGCACACCAGCAAGAAGACCGACTGCACACAAAGCAAATATTGTGCAATATCGGTGCACCGTAACTTTCCGTATTTCACGGCATTAAAGGAGTGGCAACCCTATTCTCTTATTTGTGAGCAAGTGAGCTATTTTACACGGAGTCTACTGAAGACGGTGGGCTGCAGCAAGTATCACCAAACCATCGATGAACAAAGAAAATCCTAGAACAAGCTTGATGTCACCCTAACTACACAACAGGCACGATGCGTTCCCGAGATGACTTCACTCAGGTATAAATGCAGACAGCGCCCAGTCTGAGAAGTGATGCTGTACTTTGTTTAGTGACTTCCCATGAATACATTGTTCGTGTCCTCATGTGCCTCCCTGGCCCTGTTCCTTTCCCATGATCGCTTTATCTTGTTACCGTAACTTCTGGCCACCCTGCACAACTTTATACAAAACGGTGGTATTTCGGAGAAAAAATTTCACTTTAAAAATCGCTGTGGCTTATTGTCCAGCCAGAAAAACCGAATTTGGAAAGAAGTACGGGGAGGCTTCTTCTACGACCTAGCATGTTCGGAAGAGGTCATGGATAAGTAAAGAGTAAAGCATTGATTGATTTTTCTCAAAGCAAGCTAGAGTAACAACTGGTTGTCGATCTAGCTAATTTTCGTCGACTCGACCTCCCACTTCACAGACTTGGAAATTTATAAACTTCGCAAGCATTGTGGAATCAAAACATACCACTTCTTAGAGCAGATGATTCTCTGTAAATTGATAGAAAACATACCAGTTCAGCGCGTTTCTTTGTTTGAAATAGAACGACACTACATATGGGACAACCAAATAATAAAGGTTACTACCAATAGTTACTATAAACCCAACAAAGCCGTATTCGCAAAGAACTCGGAGAACTATCAAATTTTCTTCAACATTTTGAAAGTTCCTTTATTATGAAGTGGAAAACTAAGCCCTGCAAAAATTACGCGCCCCTTCATGTGAAAGGTTGCTCCAGGTGTCCCTATCTGTTAGATGGACATTAGGCCATTGTGACAGTCGCTTGAAAAATTGATGACACTTTCCTCCTCTTATTAAAGCTTCCATTTGCCGGTATGTTTATTGCCCAATGACACTGTTTGAAAGTGGCGAAACTTCCTTAGAACTTTGGGTCTCGCCACTATTTAGTCGCTGGTATACAGTTCAACTCGCTGATACGTACTTCGACTCGCTGGTGCATCGCTCGATTCGCTGGTGCATCGTTCGATTCGCTGGTGCATCGTTCGA
>KZ346183.1:0-11866 GCA_002352805.1 Teladorsagia circumcincta | reverse complement strand
GGAGGATGGGACGGAAACATATTTGGCGGAGACCCGAGGGTGATAACAGCTGATAGGGGCTGATAAGGGGCGCTGAAACGCAAATTTCGCAAAATTCACAGCGGGTGTCCCAGCGGCAGTGAGGTGTTGGCTCCAACAAGTGATGTGGAGGATGGGACGGAAACATATTTGGCGGAGACCCGAGGGTGATAACAGCTGATAGGGGCTGATAAGGGGCGCTGAAACGCAAACTTCACAAAATTCACAGCGGTTCTCCCAGCAGCAATGAGTGTTGGTTCCAACAAGTGATGTGGAGGATGGGACGGAAACATATTTGGCGAGAACCCGAGGGTGATAACAGCTGATAGGGGCTGATAAGGGGCGCTGAAACGCAAACCTCACAAAATTCACAGAGGGTCCCCCAGCAGCAATGAGGTGTTGGTTCCAACAAGTGATGTGGAGGATGGGACGGGAACATATTTGGCGGGGACCCGAGGGTGATATCAGCTGATAGGGGCTGATAAGGGCGCTGAAACGCAAACTTCACAAAATTCACAGCGGGTCTCCCAGCAGCATATTAAACGGTGAGCTTCAGCAAAACAAGGTAGCCTGCCGAAGGTATGCTGATGCCTTCCACGAAGTAACTACATAACTGTTGGGTTCTTTAGCGGCGGAACTCAACGCTCCACAAGACAAGCTATCCACCTTCGCTGAAGCCTACCGTGTCATGCACGCGGTAGTGTGCGGAGCTAAACTGGTGGGTTCATATCTGGCCACTAATGGAATGCCAATGAGCCCCTGTCGAGAACATGTGAAGTGCTGCTAAAAAAAATATCACCTTGGAAAGTTATTAAGGATTTGGATAGTGCTTACTCGTAGGAGCCGCATTTCCGTGGGATCAGCCCGATAGCTTGCTAGCCGTGGAGATTGCGTAACTACTGTCTAGTCATTGTGCGATTGCATGAAGAGGCGGAATGCTGTCTAGTTGGTTGGATGTAATTGCCTACATCCTCTCATTATCGTAATCGCAATGCTCGCATTGGTGCACATGTCTTTTTAATTGGTTCATATGCGAATGCAGCCGCAATGTTGCCACAAAGCCAGAGATAACTGATGGCGGATCAAGCTAGTTTGGCCAGCTCTTCCGGCGTCTTATTCTATTTGGGAGAGGAGAAGACCTCGTACGAAAGTTCCCCATCGGCTTCCTTTGTTTTCTTATCCTTTTCTGTCAACTCGGCGTCTGCAGTCCCACTATCGACCCCACCAATACAGTGCGTACCAAAAATATGTGGACACAATAAAATCGATTCTCATAGGTCAACCGAGGACGTTTTCTGCCGTGTAACCATGAGCATTCAACTCTACGTTGTCGGTAACCTACAATGACGATTTGGGCAAAAAATTTCATTCCTATTTAGCAAAGTATTTTTGATTGAGATTTTTTTCTTTGTATCAAAAGTATGTGGACACTTTTCGAGGAATAGAAATATCTTCAGAATCGGAGACTGGTAAGCATACCAAAGACTCTGATAAGTCAAAACATTTCATTCGGCATGTTTTAAACCAGGCTCCCGGTACATGTTTCGTCGAACTCTTCCCCACCAGAAAATTACACCAACTTATTAGGTCACCTGGGGTACTACTTTTCGTTTTCTGGCTCAGAGGCAGCAGACCATTATCCCCGTACCTTCTCAGTAAGGATGAGGTCTAAGGAATACGCAAGCCGACCTAACAATCAGAGCCGTTACCTTAGGCATTTTTCCAAATAGAATACGTGTCAAGGACCTCCCCTCGGGGTTGCTGAAAAACAAGTGTTTTGTGACGCTGGCTTCTCGAAAAAGATTGAAGTCGGGATCCAGGTACCTTGTTATAATCCTGATGGTCTACCTGACACGATGGCGAGCCATACTTCGATTTCCCTCTTCTTTTGAAACCACTCCAGACAATTTTTGAGCCTCCTTCGAAAAGTCTCTGTGAGTCCATAGGCGGGTCACGATGAATATCCCTCCACTGGCATCCAAAGCCACCCGAATGGCCAAACATAAACTTTTCCTCATCATTCAAGGTTGTTTAAGGTGGAAATTGCTACAGAGCGTCTTTTATTTTATTCTTATCATTTCACAAAAACGCTGCCTGTTAGAGTTCAACGTCCAATGTTGTGATTCCTTCTCTCAGAGAGAATTCCTAACTTGCCAATCAGAGCTACGCATCCATACACGGAGCTTCGTTCATTTTCTCTCGTGTCAGGTCGTCACTGGATCAAATGGAACACCGAGTGGTCATTTTTTTACAAGAGGGGAAATAATTTAAGCGTGACCGTGCATAGCAGACCAATTGAATTCGGAGGCAGGACAAGCTGTTCTTGGGTTGCTTCAAACAAATATTGATTAAGAACGACTCCCAGACAGCGTCTAAGTCTTAGCAACAGTATTCTGGATTTCTTCTTTTACATGCAAGGATGTAGGACAGGGTTGACGTGCGATTTCGCGATTGGAAGGTTCAGCATCATGAGGACCCCACATCTCTGCTTAGTATTCTCCAGAAAAATGCATGCCGTGAAGAGGAATAATGCTAGGATAATTAACAAAAGGAGAAGTAAACATAGGTTAGGAAATTGGTGCAGAAAGTTGATCTACCTCAGGGTGTCCACATACCTTTGATACAAAGAAAAAAATTTCCATCGAAAATAGTTTGCTAAACTTGAATGGGATCTTTTGCCAAAACTGTCATTGTAGGTTATCGACCACGGAGAGTTGAACAGTGAAAGTTTCATGACAGAAAATTCTTCAGCTGGCCCCTGAAAATCGATTTTAGGGTGTCCACATACTTTTGGTACGCACTGCATGACCTGGGGTTGCTGCTTTAAGCTTTTGGTATCCAGAAACCGCAAAACATCGCCCTAAGACTTTCTCTGAGCACACAATCTGAAAACACTTCACTTGACCTGCTGAATACTGCCGGTATGTATTTTATTTTATTATTTATTTTATTTGTTTTATTTTGGCCCGACCCATTTAGTTCCTATTTTGATTAATTCCTTTATTTAACTTTAATCGGAATTTTATTTTATTTTCGATACACATACACATACACATACATACATACATACATACGTAAGTACATATGTACATACATACATACATACATACATACATACATGCATACATACATACATACATACATACATACATACATACATACATACATACATACATACATACATACATACATACATACATACAGTAACGGTCAAAAGTTTGGAAACTTTTTTATTTTTGATCTAGCGAAGCCAATAAACAACGAAATTGTTTCAAATCCACATGTATTATACAAAATTAAAAGTAGAATACGATGCGCAACAGGACTTCCCGAAATCTCGTACCATGGTTGAAAAATAAGACTTTTTTGAAGAATTGGCGTGTCAAAAGTTTGGAAACTTTCGGTTTTCGTCGTTATTACTTTCTCCTCTTCAACAATTGCAGGTTTTAGGGAACTTGAGTATGATCGTCAAGAATTTTGTTATTTCAAAGCGAACCTACGCAAAAAGAAAACTTTACTTCCATTGCAGAGGTTTCTCTAGACCCCACAGCCCGAAGTGCGAGGAAATGCTGTTCCATATTAGTTCAGGCTCTACAGAATCGCTATTATCAAAAATTTCTAGGTTCATTAGAGTCGAGAAAACGTAGAGAGAACGGCACAGCCATAAAAATACACCCACAACGAGATTGAACTTTCTTCTAAGACTTCGGAGACTCGCCACGTTCGACTCTCGATAAACCTCGGCATAGTAATGATCCAACTTTATTCCATTCAACAGTATACGAGGTTGATAAAGGCTTAGTCGGCTATCCGACCAAATGGTCGGATAATTTATAAATTGGTTCCCACTTTTTCAGGCTCCGAAGAAGGCGATATCGCCGAAACGTTAGCCGACTAAGCCTTTATCAACCTCGTATACTGTTAAATGGAATGAACTTCGAAGACTGTTCGGCCCGCCTTTCCTCCCAGCATCATCTACCGAAAAAACGATTTTCTCGTGTACATCTCTCACTCGATCGCAAGCAGATGTGCTGCTACGCATCCGCCGAGGCCTGGCGAATATTGTGGAGGATGTCCCAAAAAGTGGCCATTGTTGGGCTTTCAGAGCAGGATGGCCCAAATTGCTTCCACCCAGAAGTGGATAGAAGGCGAAAGGTACAAAGTTGTGCTCAGCGACTGGTCGAACTTCTGCCTTCTTGAGAATGATGGTGTGAACTTTGTGAAGTAATCTGTCAACTGGAAACCCCACTTTAGGTAGCAGATAATGGTGGAGCAGTGTCATAGACGAGGGTGTGTCGGGCCATTCGGCGATTTCTTCCTTATTGGTGTCTAGCGAAATGCGGGATGTCATTAATACGAGGATAGTCTGAACAATGCAATACTTCCATTTGATGGTCAGAACTGGACGCAAATAATGGGATTCCTATCAATACTATGATCCGATGCTGCCCTACCTTCTCATTGTCGCCTTACAAAACTTAGACGATAACGCTGTAATGAATGGAACTAGTCAAGATTTGAAATATAACTGCGTTGTGCACTATAGGGAAGAGCTCGCATATCGTCCCATCCACATTTCAGCAGAATATTCCACCGAATAATTCGATTTAACTAACAAACTGTTGGACTCCACTTAAGAACCCGAGAAAGATGTTATAACTGATTCATTGTCCCTAAAAAATGATCCCATCATAGAATCACACAGTAATTTAACAAATTTTTAATTTCCCATTGGAAAGATTGGAGGGGTATTATGCCGAATTTGATTTGGAATGGCAGAGTTTCCAAAATTTTGGCGCGCCCTTTTCCGAAAAATTGTATTTTTCAAGATTAATGTTGTGAGAACTAGGCAGATCATACGGTATGTCACCGCCTTGGGAGATCACTTTTCACGCGGGGTGGTCTTGATCGGGCGGGACATACCGTATAAAAGGCCGACCCCTAGTACTAGTGATTGGCTTCTGCATTCGCCTTCTGGAGTCGCCGTCTACGCTCTCGTCTGCTCTTCCGAGCCACCAGCCTGCCCCACCAGACCCAACGTCAGCTCCACGAATCCAGCAGAATTCCATCCTCCCTCCTTATTACTCCTAATTGAGTTCTCTGTTTGTTGACTAATAAATTTGTTCTTGTTCCTCGTCGCTCTCACCGTATACGACCCTGGAGCAAACCAGGATATCAACAATAATCAGCTGTGCTCATTCAGAACGGTATTCTGAGCCGCTAAGTATGCGCACCGCACTCGACATGGGGGCCAAGCAGCCCAGGGCAGACACGGATGATGAGGACATGGACGAGATCGATGGAGAGCAGGTTGGAAGCTTGACCGATATTAGAGAACAAAAGGAAACACCGCTCCTAGGTGAAGTGACGGCGATCACGAGAGCTTGCGACGAAGCTCTGAGCAGTCACTTTAAGAGGCTGTCAGAGGCTAAAAGAGCAGCCATTTTGAGCTCTGTAGAAGCAGCTGCGACAGCTGCGGCGGAGGAATCCCTTAATGGAGTAAGGGACCTCAAAGAGTTTTTGATCGAGAGCGGACTGTCCGTCCCTCAACTGCGATCAATCTTGACTGAAGCAGAGCGTAACCTGAGCTTGATCGAAAGCCTATCTAGTGAGATGAAGTGTGGCCAAGCACACATAGTTGATGCGGTGGTAAAACTTAAAGAAGAAAGAGATCAATTGATTTCTAGACTTAAATTGTTGCAGGAGCAATGCAATGACAGCAGATCGAGGGAAAGAGAGGAGCAACCATGCGAAGACAAGCAAGGTGAGGCTTATTCGTGGCGAAGGCTTGGTAAGCGGTTGTTAGCATCCATCAACCGCAAAGATGAGGGAATCTTACAGAGCAAGAACGATCTACGTCAAGAGTGGCCGCCGAGGAACGATGGACCACTGAAGCACCGGAGGCGGGTCTCGCAAGGAGAATCAGAAGATGGTGCGACAGGATCTTCACGATGCGAGATGATGAGTGAGTCGCAATTCTCTTCGTGTAGGAGAAAAGACCCGTCGCCAAATCTGAATCCTTCGTCTGAGATGTGGGAGGTTGTCAAAGTAATGTTGAAAGCCCAGGCGGCTGTGAATGTCGAGAAATATACAGGGAGAAATTCTCTCACTGACTTCCTAAGAACTTTTGACATTAAATACCCACGGGAATCCTGGAGTAATCGGGAACGGCGCGATATACTGGTAACACTACTGGATGGTCCGGCTAAGCTAATGTATAGCAATCTACCAAAAGGGGTACAAGAAGGATCGTTCGAGGATGTAGTGGAGGCGCTAGAAAAGTTCAGGCGAGATCCATGCAAGAAACTCAAAAAAGTAGAGGAGTGGGATAAGCTCCGAAAAAGGGACAACGAAACAGTGGAGGAATTTTGCTATAAGATGGAAAGGATTTCAAGGGAGATCCACAGTGACAGTGATCGAGATTTTCTTTTGGGCTCCAAACTGCAGGCTTGTCTGTCCGAATGGGAAGAGTCCTACCACCTGTTAGCTGCCCTGGAAGCACCCTATGGTTTTGTATATCAGTCAGTGCGTAAGGCGGCACTACGGCTCGAGCGAGCACGCGAAGCGATGAGAAAAAAATCGCAGCTACAGGGGGTCCAAGGGAAGGACCGTAGCGACCGCAACAGGTACAAAGCTCATGAAAAATATGATAGCGAGGAAACAGGAATGGGAGATAAAGCTAGTGTGAAAAACGTCCCAACAAAGAAAACAAAGTGCTTCAAGTGTGGTGGTATGGGGCATTACGCAAGGAGTTGTCCGAAAGCTAATGTCCAAGAGCAACCCCCACATATGGGTGATAGACAAAAGCGGAGAACAAACGCAGAGAAACCGTCGGGATCGTTTTCCGCTCATTTGGAAAAGTGGTGTAGCGCAGTGACTAGCCAGGATAGGAAGATGGTAGTGACTGGAGCGTATGGGAAACCCCTTTTGTGCAAAGTACACATGTTAGGCATGGTGATCGATGCTATGATTGATACTGGATCAGTGGTATCAATCGTCCCCCTTGGCCTACTGTTGGAGGCGAAGGAGAAAAAGATCGATCTGGACAATCTGGTAACCATCATGGGGGATGGTAATTCTCAGAGAGTAGTGGACGCCTCAGGGAATGCCATGCGCTTTCTGATGCTTATTGCTACGGAAGTCAATGTGCAGGGAGCAGGGCAAGCCCGTGTGCAGTTACATATCCAAAGGAGCAAGGATAAAGTAGTGCTGCTAGGGACAAATGCACTCCAAGCACTGAATATCCGCATACAAGTGGGTGAGCCTCTAGCAGAAACAAGAACCCAGGACATGAATTGTGAATGCGGTGGCCCAGTTCGAGCTATTCGTAGGCATGTCATCCCCGTAGGAGGGATTTCTACAGTACCAGTCTCAGGCGCAGGATTAGATGAGTGCGTATTTTGGTCCACCAATGATCGCATTTCTTCCGGTGTGTTGAGAGCAACACATGGCGAGGCCCTGATATCGGTTAGAAACAATACTCACGAGCCTTGGGTTATTCGGAAAGGTGAAACTCTAGGGAAATGGGACAAGGAAACATGGTACGATCCTAGGACGAGGGAGCTACCTGGTGATATGCTAGAACTGTCCCACAAACTTCCAGAAATAAAGGGGAACAGAGTTGAAGACCTATTGATCTTACTCAATAACAATAGGAGGGCAGGTCAACTACCTGATGAGTTGGTGACGCTCATATCTCAGTACGAGGATGTGTTTGCAATCTCGGATTTGGAGCTCACACAGACCGATTTGCTACGTCATAGTATTGATGTGGGAGGTAGTTTGCCCATCAAACAACGCACCCGACCTGTGCCCTATGCTCTTCGTAGCCAAGTGTGTGACATGTTGGTCGACCTTAAGAAACGGGGCATCATTGAGGAGAGCTCTTCCCCGTGGGCCTCACCAATAGTATTGGTAGCTAAAAAGGACGGATCAATTCGGTTGTGCGTTGACTACAGGGAAGTTAACAAAGTGATCAAGAAAGATAGTTATCCTCTACCGCCAATCGATATGACCCTTCAAAATCTTCGCGGAAAACGGTACTTTACTTCCCTGGATTTAGCTAGTGGGTACTGGCAAATACCCCTGACTGAGGATTCTAAAGAGGTTAGCGCATTCACCACAACGGCAGGACTCTTTCAGTTTAGAGTACTTCCATTTGGGCTTTCCACGGCGCCGGCGGTATTTCAAAGACTAATGGAAAAGGTCTTAGGACCGCTTATGGGAGCAGAAGTTTCGGTATACATAGACGATATGCTTGTAGCAACTGAAACTATGGAGCGTCATGTAGAAGTTTTGGAGCAGGTTTTCCAATCATTACGCAAGGCGCATTTGAAACTCAAACCACAAAAATGCCGTATTTTGGAAAGTTCCGTAGAATTCCTGGGACATGTGGTGGATGAGAATGGCCTTCGGACCGATCCTGGGAAGGTCGAGAAAATTCGAGACTATCCGCAGCCTACGAATCTAGCACAATTGAGGACCTTTTTGGGAATGACAGGCTATTACCGTAAATTCATCTTTCGATATGCACAAATAGCACAGCCTTTGTATGACCTCACGAGTTCGAAAAACACATTTCTGTGGACAGGAGCACATCAGCTAGCGTTCGCTACCTTGAAGGATCTCCTGACGAGAGCACCGGTGTTAGGACAACCTGACATAGAGGCGGCACGCAAGCGCACGCGTCCCTTCTACATATATACGGATGCTAGTCGTAGCGGACTTGGCGCGGTGTTAGCCCAGGAGGGGGACGACAAATTAATCCATCCCTTGCATTTTGCATCCAGAGGGTTAACTCGAGCCGAAAAGAATTACCACATCACAGATCAGGAGGCGCTTGGTGTGATGTTTGCAGTGAAAAAATTTCACTATTTTATTTACGGAGTGCATACCATTGTTAGGACAGATCATAGCGCCTTGACTTCGCTATTCAAGCGTGCCAACGTCTCTCCAAGGGTATTAAGATGGGCCCTAGAACTGCAGCGATACGACCTGCAAATTGAGTACGTAAAAGGCGCAGCGAATAATGTGGCAGACGCTCTTTCTAGGGGGACGGTATCAGAACAAGATGTGGGAATGGCTAAATATGCCGATGAGAAGGTAGTGGCACTCGTTAGAGATTCTGACTGGCTCCAAGAACTAAGAAATGACGAAGATTTTAAGCCGATAATTGAATCATTAGAAGCGCACAGAGAAGATGACGTCCCATTCGTGCAACATGGTAAAAAGTTTACTACGGCTGATTTTGAAATCAGCGATGGAAGGCTACGCCTTATTCGGGAGAATGGCTCCAGGGTGAACGTCATACCCCGGAGCAAAAGACGCGAACTTTTTACTGAAGCACACCATGGAATTATGGGTGGACATTTCAGCGCTAGGAAAATGTCATCTAAACTGGAAAAAGTATCGTTTTGGCCAGGAATGAGACAGGACATTGCGAAATGGTCCCAGGAATGTCAAAAATGCTTTGTCCATAACAGGCGTAAGGTCAATACTCCTCCGCTGAAGCCAGTCAGAGTTACCAGGCCGTTCGAGATAGTTGGTATTGACTTGCTCGAGATGGGCTTATCGAGTCGCGGGAACAGATACATAGTCACGATAATAGACCACTTCACAAAATATCTCGGGGCGTATCCCGTGCCAAACAAAAGAGCAGAAACAGTGGCAGAAGTTCTTTTCAGTCAGTGGATTTGCGGCGCAGGAAGGTGGCCAGAAACAGTGCTCTCAGACCGTGGAACTGAATTCGAGAATTCTATAGTGAACGCACTATGTGAAATAATGGGTATTAAGCAGCTGTTTACCAAGGGTTATTGCCCTAGAGAAAACGGAATAACTGAAAGGGTCAACGGAACTATCATCCACATGTTGAGGAAGAAAACCATAGTGCCAGCAGAATGGGATGTTATCCTCCCTACTGTCGTCTATGCGTACAACGCATGCCCGCATGAAGCAACCGGGGAGAGTCCCCATTTTCTCCTCTATGGGCAGGACCCCAAGTACCCATCGCAAGTCATACCTAAAGAGCATCTATCGGCCTGCACGGTAGACTACGACCATTATAAAACTGAGTTTTTATCAGGGTTGAAACTAGCGCGTGAATGCATTATTTCTAAATCAGAGGGATACCGGAAGAAGATGAAAGAGGAGTACGACAAACGGTTCAAAACTCACAAGGTGATAGCTATCAAAGAAGGAGATCGTGTCTACGTAAAGGTTCCGTCTGAGAAGGGAAAGGTATCCCACCCAAAATTGACCACTGATTGGTCGGGTCCGTATAGAGTAATAGAGAGTAGCGCAAACTCAGCTCTAGTTACGTTGATAGGCCAAAACAAAGAACCAATAAGAGTACAGTGGGATCATCTGATAAAAATACCACCAATGATTGACGATACTCCCCTCGGAACGAAAGGATTCCGCGGCCGACGTGGTCGAAGAAGCAATTTAACGTCAAACCACTGCAACATGATTCACAATCAGTTTATTTCCAGAGAGTCTCCGATCACGAAAATGAACCCCCTCCACGTTGACTTCATTTGCCCAGGAGGACTTTCAATCGACGGGCAACGACTTCCTTGTTCCACGAATATGACGTGGCATGAGATATCAGGAATGCGAAACTCCCCAATCGACGGCCTCATATTTGACTGTGTATTCAAGCTCGCTCGCGTAGCCACAATAATGTCGCAAACACACACATCATCGGAGATGCAAATGGCTCGTATCTTGGACCCGGAATACGACGCACTATCGCCAAGTGGACTCGGATTCGCTATTTCGTTCTTCTCAGCGAAATGTCTGCATGTGATGCAGAGCATGCAGACGAGATACTCCACAGAACACCAGTTCTGCGTGGTACACCCAAGTCGCACTTCTGGCGACCCATATGATTTGCCGAGCCTCTTCGACTATGCGTGTAATTGGGCTCGCGCACATCCATGGACTGAAACGTTATGGAAAGAACTGCCTCCTAAGAAAACCTTAGTGCTGTTACCGTGCGATTTCAAGGAACACATATACTCAATTCAGTCACATTGCCAGTCAGTAAGAGTATATGCTAAACCGGATGATGTGAAAGAAGCATGGTGTCAGGACGAATTCTCGGCTGTAGTATTGTTCAGTCCTTCCAAAGCTTTCGCCAGTGCTGCATGGGCTCAGGCATGGCAGCTTATGCTAGGGATGGTTTCAGACGGAGTAGAGCTCTTCATTTTGGGGACTCCCCGAGACAGAGTGCAATGGCCGAAAGCAACCGACGGATTGAGGGACATATGTGAGGAGACGATTGCCCAACGTCCTAAATTGAGCGCACGAATCAAATGTCTACTGATGACAAGAGCCGAAGAAAATTCTCCTCATCACCCCTGTAATATTGTGGCAAACAGTTCTGGATCACATCCGCATACATACTCGGCGAGCGAAGTGAAAAAGTTTTACGAGGCCACTCGCAACTTTTATATTGCTCACGTCAGATTGACTCCATATTACAGCACACGGATCAAGGCGGAAAGTCGAATCAAGAGTAATCGCTACACATGGAAACGTGATGGATACGAGGAGTCACATGCGAAACAAGGAAAGCCACCACAATGGACTGGTAGAAGGAAAAATAGTTTCAGACAGGCAAATCACCGCTGTGCCAGCCATTCCTCCGTGACTTACGGACAGAACTTCAAAAGTAGTTGTCGATGCTACCATAACAGAGATCGCAACGGACAATGGAGTCATTCATCAAAGAGGAACAATCCCAGAGGCTGAGTGGAGCAGCCTTTGCAGCGGGGGGAGGCATGTGAGAACTAGGCAGATCATACGGTAATGTCACCGCCTTGGGAGATGACTTTTCACGCGGGGT
>KZ346181.1:33653-45598 GCA_002352805.1 Teladorsagia circumcincta | reverse complement strand
GGTGCACAATCGAATCACTCCGTGACTGGCAGTCATGATGCTCTACCTGACGCTGTTGAAAAGCGACCCGGATAGACTATCGATCATTCGCCAGAGCAGTTCTGATGTGACAAGCGTACAACACTGGAGCATCTCCAAAGACTTGTAAAGATCCGGGAGACAAGAGTTTCCATCCTGCATGCCTTGAGCACGAGTCGGCTCCAAACACGATCTGACGTCTTCATGTTCAAGTCAACTTACTATGTTTTCTTCGATCGAAGTTACATCAAATTGGCTGATAATGAGGAGAGGGTAAAGTGTGCTAACAAACAAACAAGCGGCGGTAAGCTGGCTCAAACGCTCTGGAAGTTCTGACTGCTAAAGTTCAGCCTGGTCTGAGTCAGGCCTTTTTGGATTTTTTTGGAATTCGAGAGGAGTTGAACTCTGGAGACCCCCATCTACAGATGTCGCAGTCACTGCGGAAGTCGACCACTCACAGTTGGATTACATCGTTTTGATACGAAAGAAATACAAGACAAAGTCTACTTTTACGCGACACTGCTGAACCGCCCATTGCTAAGGGAGTCCAGTAAAAATTCAGCGCTCTCAGACGAAGAGCTCCTTTGTATTAGCCTTACAGCTCTGACCTCGTGCTACAATATGCCTACCTCCTTCACTCTCGAGACCATCTTCTAGAGAAGATATCCTATTGTAACCATACTGATATCAAAATCGACATTCAATTTTCTTCGTCCAGTATTCAACAGAGTTCTACAGAAGAGGCATCGAACAGCTCCTGGTGCGTTGGCATTAGTTTGTAGATACTGATGATTTGTATGGTGCTGGATGTATGGAAAACGGAGATAACAAAAATATCAAGATAAAAATCAGCCAGTTTGTTGCAAGACTTATGGACCGACCTAATAGAAGATACAAAATATCATCTGGAGGAACCTGATCAAGGAAAAAACGGGCCAACTAATCCTCTTGGGCGAGCTTTTCTAACCGCTGCTGCTCGTTTGCTGCATCCTCGCTCATCCTCTCCCTGAGGCCGGTGTCAGACTTTGCGTATCGCGCGATTCGCAAATTCTGACATCGGTCTAAGGTGGTTTCTGATCCTGCGCTATGTTTGTCCTGCGCTAGAACAGCAATTTTTCAGCTTCTTTTTTCACAAAAGATGATAGCTCAATCCGCTCTCTCAAATTACGGTGGTCTTTGTTACCAGGCTCGAGAATATGACACCGTATGTGAGCAAAAAGGAAGAACGATGTCATAGAAATCGCCGGCTTCCTGGCAAATTGGACTCGGACGGGAAATAAGGGACGGGCAAAAAAAAAACCTTAAAATGTTCCTGTTCGCTCTTATATCTTGCAGGCCCCAAAATAATTCGCTAAATCAACTATGCAGTAGGTCAACCCATAGCCTGTTTTTTTCCTATTGAATGCAAGAAAAACATCGGTAAATGGGTCAACAAGCGTTCTTTGGTTGGGCTGTTTGCCAAGTCATATCACTTTCGACCTATGAAAAGATCGCTCACCAAATGACGACTTGTTTGTTACTTCTTACTGGTTTGACATGAAGGTAACCCGCGTTGAGCGTCCATCATAATTAACTTGCTTTGGCGGTAGTCTGGTGAAGAGGCGATGGGGCGGTTTTAACAAATGCAATTCCGCAGGTAGGTTGCAGAGACCTTGATCGAGATCTTCAATCATTGAGGCGCTGTTCGCACCCAGACGTTAGCATTTTGTTTGGGATCCTGTGATCGTGTCGGCGCCACAACGGGGTAATTTCCAGAGATAAATCTGTAGGGTCACCTTACCAGCCTTTCTGGGAAGATCTCACCAGGAAAGGCAGTATACGTGGACAATGGGCCCAAGTTCTCCTCAATACGGCAAGAATGAACAGTCACTCCTCCTCTATATTTAGAACAGAATAATTACACTTTGCTAAATTCAAACCGAATGCGCCCAATTGAATATTGAAGAGCGCATTCCAATCTATCGAAAAACCCAATAATAGCTCTCTATAGTCTACCAAAAACTTCATTGTTACCCCAGTAATAGCCTTTTATTCATCTGAATATCTTCCCACGTTAATATGGTGCACGGTTCAAATTTAATGAGATCCCTGAAGGATCTTGAGCCATTATGATGTTACCCTCAACGCTGGTCCACAGGGCTGCATAATCAGACCCACTCTGTCTGGGAAGCTACCCATCGGGTAATCGACTGAAGAGAATATGTAGCAGCTCCAGGGTGAAGCGATTACGGTGAATGACACCATATTCTGAGGACGGTAGGGACGGTGAGGGCATTGTAGCAGATCCTACTTCTGCTTATTCATACTCATACTTCTGCATATTCTGAGGACGGCAGAGACGGTGAGGGCATTATAGCAGATCCTACTTCTGCTTATGAGGAGGGGGGGGGAATAGCCGAGGAATATTCTGCCGCAATTGAGCTGTCCGCGTCGATTAATCCTATCTGATGCGCCGCGCACTCTACTTCCATTCGAGATCTCGGCGGTTTGTTTAAAGCGATTTGTCTGAGTATCAATTTTGTACAGCCTATCCACAGAAAGTGCTTGAATCATGGGTCACCTACCAGCGCACTGGGAACCCTTGGTAGAGTTTCGCCATTTGGGGATCGCCGAATTGTGTGTAGCCACAGCAGAATTTCTCCGAAATGCGCGGAGTCAAAGAGGCTTTCTCGGAATGACAGCAATGCGGAGGAAAATACCCGCGAGGTGTCTCCTCTACGGGCTTATAGGTGAATGACTCATACAAGAGGCTTAAGCGGGAGCTAATCGCTCACTGTGACGCACAAGAGTTGGCCAGCATATCAGGCGAACACAAAAACATCTTGCAGGTCCTTTGTGTGTTATATTGCTATGGCTGAAGGATGTTTTGCTGTAGAACCGGTAAAGAGGTGGATGTTCATCAGACCAGTCAAAAAAAACTTTTGCGCCAGTGGTAGCAGTCCTAAATTTTCTTCATTATCTACATGGATCCTGAATCTATTTTTTTTATCAACTCCGCAAGGGCCAAGGTTCTTCGGACTGCTCATGGGGGTCATGCATGCGAAAAGCTGCACGTGAAAAGCTTCGTATCAAATGGCAGCGTCTTTACAGTCTGGAAACAATGACCTGGTTTTGTATAGAAGACACTCTCGCTTGTCCTATGCGAGACTACATCCGAGATTTGACTCCGAAACCACCCACTAGAAAGCGCGCCACTCACCGCTACAACACTTCGGTCCTTACAGCTGAAAAAAAGTAGGTATTCGCCATTCAATTCAACTACTGGAAAGGCAGAGGCTTCAAAATGTCTGTTATATGGTCCAGGACGAGTTGTTCAGTCTAATATTTTCATTTTTACGAGAGTTCATTTCCCATTCCCCCTTACAGTGGTTAGTCACGGATGGTGTCAGACTACTCCTCAGTATGATAGAGACAAGTGGAGACGTTGCTTGCGTCCGCTCAAGCAAGTTCACAATCAACAGAACACCAGAGATGGTAGCAATTTGCCCTCAACTCCCAATCAGAGGTGATGATTAAAGGCTTTAAGCTCGGAATAAGGAGTCAGACAGCCGCGAATTAGTTCAATCATGAGGTTCCCTAATTTATTTGAGAAGTACAGCACAACAAGTGCAAGTGGTGAATGAACGAATAGCTAAAAATGGCTGCACAAAGCAGCTGAAGGTATGTGTGATTGCAGCCGATTCTTTAACTCTAACTTACAATTCGTGAAGCTGTTCAGAAAAAAAAGCCGTGGGACTGAAGAGGCGCAGATGCTACGTTTGCTACGCTGACCCTCCACTAAAAAGTGCTACGAAGAACTTCGTTCATTTCTCGTTTGTTCTTGTTGTTCTGTACTTCTAAAATAAATTAGGGAACCTCATGTTGATTTGGGATCAATTCTGTTGTCTGGCTTCTTAAATGATGGGAAAAGTATTCAACCAATACCTAAGATTGGGATTTTAAGGGTAGTTTACTACGTTCCCTGATGGACAGGTTCTTTGATTTCATTCGGGTGAGAGGAGTTTATTGCATCTCGGACGATCGCATTTGCGCAATTAAGACGATTATTAGAATATTATCTTGATCTAACACTGGATAAGATCAAAGTATGCACAACTTATGAACGCCTCCTTCTGCTTTTCAATGAATTAGACTATGCAGCGGGGGAGGGTAACCAAAAAAATCAGATGCAGATAGTGCACATCAGTAATCTTTTCGTCGCATAGGGTGTTGCCGTGGCTATGAGTTTCAGGGCAAAATGTTCCTTACGAGACTCCCCATAAGAAAAAAAACAGGCAGTCCTTCCTGCCCTCACCGTCTTCAGGATAGTCATCTGCCATCGCCGCCAAGCTCGAGGAGGTCTAGGTAATTGCTACAGCCTGAAGCTATTGCATGATTTTTTCAATCGGGTAATTGTGTACGAAGAGACCTTATGGACAATAGCTCTGACTATGAAAGGCTGTGCCAACCAGCGTTCCAGTCGTTATGGTCAACGAACCTTCGAGGACTTCATTGAGAATGAACCGTAAACCATGTTCCCGTGGCAAATTCCTCTCATGTCACTGGTATAGAAGGCAATTATGAAGTTTTTCGATTGATCGTGGCGTGATCATAAATTTTTACTAGGGGCGTTGGGTTTTGATTCAGCGAATGGTAATTAGTTTCGTTTTATATGTGGAGGGGGGGGGGGGGAAGATCTGTTAAATGTTGGGGGAGGTTTCGGCCATTCTCCTGGTTTACGGACTACTTGAATTTTCCCCCATATTCCCTGTCGGGAATGGCTAGAACGCAGGTAACCAAAGAACAGCTTTTGGCTAGTCAAGTTTAGAGCACTAAGAATAAGTTTTGAGAGAAGGAGATACTCCATAGTGGGTAAACCAATTAGAGTTAGGCAGAAGTCTGAGTAGGTGAGATCACACTAGTTATGAGCCGCTGTTTAGGCGAGGAAGCGCAGGCGGGAGCGTCAGATTGAGGCGGTTTGAAGAGCCGAGTTCAAGTAGTCTGTCAATCCTGCTCCCCCGCCCCACCACCTCCCCCCCTCGGCTCTGTACAGAGCCGAAAAACTTCCGCGTATGTTTCCTTATCTGCACGTAGCCCAAGTAGCAAGGATATCCGACAGATCCGACGCCAACCGCTTTGCTATCAGGGGATGATATATGGATATATCGATAGCGGAACGGGTTTGAAGAAGTGTGACAAGTGCGGCCCGCACCACCACCCACTAGGTTTTTTTTCTAAAATCGCCCTTTGTTCCATGGAGAAATGGGAAGACATTAATAGCAGCGACAGGTCTGCAAGTGGCAGAAGATAAAACATAATCATTCAATTATTGACGCTAATTGAAAAAACGATCTAATTATTGAATGAATACTGACGAAGCTACAGCAGTGTACAATAGTTCGTGAAACATTTGAAGTTTCAAAAACAAGTGAAAACCCTCAGAGCTTCAAGCCTTTCGGTTCATCACTGATGTCGGCTGACCGGCTCATCACGTTATACGTGTGAGAGTTGAGATGTTATGGTAAAGATGCCATAAAAAGGTAAGTTATGGCGGCATGATTCCCCGATACCGTAACTTGTAGCGCACTTGCACGGTAAGCGAGAAGTACGGGTTCCAACCCCGCTGGAGGCAAATGTTGATCATGTCCCAGCATTCTTGTGGAACTGTAAAGTAGTCGATACTGACAAATACTCTTTAAGAGTAGGCCACGAGATCTACTTTCAATCAGTATTGTGAGGCAGTTCAATGCGATCGATCTATACATTGGTTTACAGGGGCCACTCGATATACTTATAAGTCAGCGCTTTCCCTTCAGGTGAATCTGGAAGTATAGTGCCATTGCATGTCATTGCACTGTCATTGCACTGCTCCCAGATCAATGGTACGGTTTGTAGGCCTGGATAAGATCCTGGCCACAAGACGTGGTTCAATCATAGTCGTAAGTAGCACTATTCGCTGCAGCACCAACAAGAGAAAAAGACCACGATGACAAGAGGGGGGGGGGAGCGAAGGGAGGGCTCGATTTTGTCCGCCACAATCGCACCTCTTCCCTCCATCGAGCTAAGGGCTGGCTCATCCGATCCTTCAAGTTACTAAAGCCTCAGTTAGAGCTGAGCGGTGTAGTCCACTAGAGAGGCTCAATGACGTCCTTCCATAGTGATCACTGCCTCAAAGTCTACTATAGTGTGCATTTCTATGCATTTGTGAAGTTCGAGGTAGCAATCCCCAGAGAAAGAAATGGCGCTCTCACTACAGACCCACCATGGCTCATTGGGTTGGCTCATCCGATCTGTTGAGTTACTAAAGCCTCAGTTAGAGTTGGAACCTGGTGTAGATCATTACGGCGCAGGGGCCGGCGGTTGTGAAGATTCGGTAAGCTGACGCGCGGCAACTAGCGATTACACCTTTGATGTAAACACGTGATCTATACAGAGAATGTTTAACCTTCACGCCATCTACCCTGAACGCTATCATTTTTCCCGAAAATACATATATTGAAGAAATAAATGTTCTACTGCCCAATAGAGAAATGAAAGGGAAAAATGAAAAAAAGAATCGAGGGAAAAGCTCATTGTCTGAGGCTCCCCCAAGAGGCGTCTTATAAGCTGGAGAGACTAGAGAGGTAAGAGGGAATGAAAGAAGAGAAAGAAGAGCAATAAGAAGTCATATTAGCGACATGAATGAATATAATGTGGATTCGGTAGTAAACTAATGTCTATGTGAGCGAGATCGATTGAGCCGAAGAGACGTTTACGGAGAACTCGTTCCGCCGAGACGGTGCGAAGGGAGGGGCGTGTATCAACGCAGGTACCGTCAACCGCGACGAGACGGTTACGATTGACTGACTGTGACGGTGACATTGAAATCGAATAGGCAAGAAACCTTCACGTTCGCATTACATTCCGTGCGAAGATGGATCCGAAAAGTGCAGATCCCGGACGAATAGGGTCATCGCTACCCAATTATTTGGTATGGGTCTTCACTCTGTATCTGGCAGCAGCTACAAGCCAAGATTGAGGACTTCTTAACCCAAAATCGATCAACCCTGATCTTATTTGGGAGAAGGGTCTTACCGAAACGGGCAGGGGAGTTTTGGAAAAGGCAATCATATCAGTTCGATAGGGTTGCGACACTCTCAAAGGGACGTTGAAATTTCAAAGGCTTGCGCGAATTTTTTGAAATTTCAAGAAAGTTTTAGGATTTTCTTTTTTTCAATCTAGTAGATATACAATATTATATAATAGAAACCTTCCTCTGACGCGGGGGCTCATGCTGGAGTAAAAGCTTAGCTCAAGCGCGCGCTGATGTTTCCTGAGAGCACCCTGCTGATGAAGCCTCCTAGTCGGGTATGTCCCGTTACCGAGGTTTCATCCACCTTTCCTCAGTACACCAATTCATTGCTGAAAGTATGTATGTACGGCTTTTTTGGCACTTTTGTAGTGGAAGGATAAAAGCGTAAAATCGTAGACGATGAAATGCGCCCAGCATTTTCTCCCATTTCTCCCATGTGCTATCAAATAATTCACTGAGGTCAGTCGGTGCTCGAGTCAGCATTTTCCTTTCAAGACAGTCTTTTGCAGACGAGCCCGGTGACAGTTAGTCAAGCTTTTGTGAATGGAAGCTTTGGTTGGTCTGGTCTGAGCGCGATCTAAAATATAACCCCGTACCTGCGCGTGGAAAGTGGCGCCAATTGCAGCCATAGTCAATTTGTATAAAATTGAAATTGGGGAAGAGGGTGCTGCCGTGATCTGACCATTGTACTTGCTTTTTGTTTCCGAGGTGCAGCATTTGGCACCTTTTTGTACATTTACTTTTCAATGGTATCAGCTTCTCAAGAGTTTCACCTACAACCTTACACCTTCTTCAGCGTTCACCATGAACTTGAATACATTTGAGAGTGGAAGCGAGCTCAATATTCCTTTAGAGGTGCTGTCTTCAACCTATAACAGACGGTGTGCTCCGCCATGTGCGCCGCCATGCAACGCACTTGGTCACATGAATTACAATCATTTCATTTGGCTAGGTGGGCAATTTTTCACATTCGAAAATAATTAGTACACGCTTTCAGAAACGGCGAAAATTGCATATTTTAATGTCAGAAGCATTATCAATTGATCACATATTATGAATAAAGAAACGGTAATATTATTTCAAGATATGCTGAATGAACCCACTTATTATAAGCACTAAAAAATACTTGTTGAGTGGTTGAGGTCAAAGTTAGAAAATGCTGCACATCGCCAAATTATTGCTTTGATTAGTGCACATGTCCTGAAAGCAACAGCCCCAGCAGGGTTTTTGCCCACGATACCAATGGTGTGGAACGATGCGCTAGCCCTAGCCAAGAATCTAACAAGGGAGGTCGTTAAGGGTGTGGGACGCTTTTTCCAAACGGTTTTGTGCATGCTATAGGGGCTCTAACGTGAACTATTATACTGTGTTTCATTTTCGCTGAGCGACCTCCTGAAGGCCAAAAAAGGGTCGAAAAAAATTCATTAAGAGTGGGCGGTTTTTACTGCCCTAGAGTGACGTTTCGAACTCGTGGAAAAAACACGTGCATAACGAAGGGTGCTGATGAAGGTGGTAGGGAAAACAACGTGAAATTCCCTCGAAATTGAAGTAATGTTTGGTGGTAGTGCTGAGAAAGGGCGGTGGTTTCATGGGGGCATCGGCATCCTAGCGTTGCGGCGCATCGGTGGTCGAGTGGATAGGGTGCCGGGCTTGAGTTTGTGCTATGGTGGGTCGGCTCCGCTCCAGGAGAGATTATTGCATTTTTGATTTTCACTCCCAAATGGGCTCCAAACTGCTCCAGCATCAAATCCAACACACTATTTATTATCATAGCCATCAAGAGTTCATGCAAATGAGTTTTCGATCGATAACAGGCGGAATAAGTTCGCAGCGCCATACAGGCGCCAAATGGAGCCGACGCTTACAATGCCATGTTCATGATCAGGACCCTAATTTACCCCCAGGTGCCAAAGTTCAGGAAGAATCGAGATTTTGACCTAACTTCGGAAAAGGGGGTAACCATGGCCTAGAGGTCGTCATGCAAGCTAGCGGGTGACTTGGAAACGAGCGCGGCGCGCAAATGTGGCGCAATGCTCTGGTGATTCATAGAATCTTAAATTCGGCTTATAGAGTATATCCCACACCACGTCGCAGCTTTCGAAATCGCTCTAGCTATCGAGATGAAGCCCCCGTAAGTGGAAGAGCCGTGGACCCAACATGTCGCATCTTGACGGAGAGAATAATTTGCCAACTTCAACATCGTGCGAGTCCTGTCGCACATCGATCGTTTGAGTGTCCGCCATTGTCCATTCAGTAGTGGAACATCTCACTGTTTGGGAATAATAACAAGAAAATCGTTTCTAGTTCAGCGGTTGGAGGCACCCATGAGATACTGACCATATCAATGGCCAGTTTTTCGGATCTAGGTCGAAATCACATTTTCCCCAAAACTTCTGATATAAGGGACATCGAGTGCCCTGACTACGAATATGGCATCCGTTTTGCCCGAAGACCCCAATTTACGCCGCTTCATTTGACGTGACAACTTTTTCGGTCAGATTCCGGTAAAAATCTGAAAGCAGAAGTTACTGGTGGTCTTTATTATGATTATGATATCTCCTATTGGCGCTGGCGCTATTTAGAGCGAATTTGAAAGCTCCAACCTCGATGCAAAAATGTTGTCATCACGAGGGATCGAACCTCGGACCACTTTCCCATCATTTTGCGGGGTACGCGGGGCCGCTCAGCGGAAACGGACCACGGTTTTGCAGCACGCATAAGCTCCTATAACATGGAGGAAACCGTTTTGAGAAAGCTTCCCACACCCTGAACGACCTCCCTTGTAAGAAGTGTGGCCGAACAAAAAACTCACCTCGGAAAGACGCTAAAAAGAAAACTGAACAGCATCAAAGCAGGCGTGGTTGCGGATTGGCCGAAGGGGTCCCAGCCGATCCGCAACCACGCCCACTTTGAAGCCGTCCAGCTCAATTTCTAGCGGCTTTCCACGGTGAGTTTTTTGTTCAGTCGCCCTTCTTATGTTCTTGACTAGGGCTAGCGCATCGTTCTACACCATTGGTATCGAAGGTGAAAGCCTTGCTCAGACTGTTGCTTCAAAGTGGAGGGACGGGGGGACATTGACAGGGTCGGTAGTGGGTGACACTAGAGGTAAGAGCAGGAGAAGGGAGAAACGCCAGGGAGAACAAATTGCTTACACTCTTTCCCAGAATCCCTGCCCTCCCTAGGGCGTAGTCCTAGGTACTGTAAGTGCCTTATTCCTTTAATGCCTCCCCCTCCAACGACATGAGCGCCCTTCAATTGTTTCTATATTAAGAATCACACAAAAATGTTGGCGAATAGTTCGACGACCCGTGACGTATTCTGTGTACAGATTTGAAAAATAGAAGTAGACAGGTCATTTAGGTATTTGCCAAGTCACATAATTTTGACCCAAAAATCCGCCCACCTAGTGACGAGATTGTTTGCTACTTCTAAAGGAGCGACCTGATAGGCCCATGCTTCTGTATTATATCGGGTTATAGCGTGATCTGGGTGGCAAGAGTGGGTCAATGAGAAAGAAAGTTAGGCTCTGTCAGAAGCTTTTATTCAAAAATGGTGAAATTTTCACCCATGAAAAATTCATCCCTTCCCGTATAAACTATGCCATCTCAATAGTCATGAATGTGAAGATTCATGATATATTCAAAGCTCCTGCTCCTTCAATAATGATCAAGAAAGTTACCGTACTAGGCACGGAAGCTACGTCTAATCATAAGGTTTTTCTCAGTGCGGCAACGGGCACTCCATAAAATATGCTCCAAAAAGCTCTAATCCAATGAAGATAAAGTCAAGCAGTAGCACTTATGAGCGCTTCATTCTTATCACAACTCGACTGCACAGAGAATGGAAAGGTTTGTCGTGTGCCCCGCCCCTTTGGCCCGATTCCGCCCACTGTTGTACCCTCTCTTGGTCATGCTTCGCCCAATACCATAGATGCTCCCGAATGGCCGGGCGACAAAGGGACACTCAACACGCACAGCGAATTCTTGCTTCATATGTATTATATATTGCATGGATAATAATAAAACTACTCAATTAACTGATGATATATAATATTAATAATGCAAAAAAAAAAATGGGTCTATTCCAGTTAGGGAGGGGGGCATCATGATGGAGTTTCTCGGCGATCTTTTGTAAACTGCAACATTCCAGTTTCGCACGCATGTCAAGTGACTGCCCTCACCCCCACCCCCCTGAATTGGCTACACACCCCTGGCTCGGAGTTACCGTGGCTTTCTGGGGAAACTTTATCATGATGCCCCGTCCCTAACTGGAATTGACCCAAAACAATATTATGACCCGGTCAGAAATTTGGGATCAGAGTTATTCACGGAGTTAGGGCAAGGAATCATCAAAGCCCTCGTAACGCTTTTGAAAAGTGTCTATATCAGTAAACCCAATGGCCATTATTCCCTGTGGGTGCGGGGCTTTTGGCTCGTCCGGGACTGCGCGCTGCAAATCGCTCGACTTCAAATCCAAAGTAGGAAAGTGAGTGCCCTAAGAATGCCTTGGAGTGTGAATTTGGGAAGGGGGAGGGGGGTGGGCGCCGGTCAATGTAACATGTCGCGAATTTTTCATAGGGATTTTCTTCTGGCAAGAACGACGTAACAACGTGTTTTCCATGCTGCTAGTACGAGTTCGTAGTTGGAAAACTTATACAGTTCTTTAATAAAGCGTTGCGGTGAATATTCCGTTAATTGATATTGAATTCGTGCGAAATAAGGTGTGGTTAAGTGACCATAACGAAATATTCAGCAACTTAACTAGTGTGATAAGTTGCAAATCAGTGATAAAAGTTTGAATTTGTGAGATCACAGCAGTCGTGAGCTACTGGCTAGAAAATGAGACGATCTATTTGGACCGAGTTCAAGTAGATCGT
>KZ346179.1:76746-87659 GCA_002352805.1 Teladorsagia circumcincta | reverse complement strand
GGGGGGCTGGCGCAAGCCTCTCAAGCGAGAAGCGTTTGAAGGAGCTCTTTCTAGTGAATTGATGGGAAACACATACAGGAGGAGTGACCAGTAGTAGAAGAAAGATTTATACCAATAAGGTTATTTCTTCACATCTTTAGAAAATGTGACCTTCTTGGGTTTTTTTTTTCGAAGTGGACAACTTCAACCTCGAATTAAGAAGTTAACAAGTTATGATACGAGTCACAGAAACCCAAGGTTCGCTAAACGTAACCGTAAACTTGTATTTAATAATGGTTTGAAAGATTGCTTAAATAGAAATGATTCTATAAAATTCAAGTTTGGAATCAAGTTAAACAATCTCATAATAGTTATCACAAGGATGCTGAGTTATGGGCCAAACGTTCGCCCCAGCCGGGATTCGTAGCAGGATCTCTTGCTTTCCGGGCAATTGTGCTACCAGTTACATCACCGGGGCACCATTTCACCCTAACTCAGCTTCGATGGTAAAGCCATCGTAGCTTATAGCCATGTTTCCAAAAACTCCCAAAATTCACAGCCTACTATGCCTATCCATGAACTTCAGTTTCACCTCAATCTCGCATGCGATTTTGTGCGACTGAAGCAGGTACGACCCCACCCCCCCCCCGTTGCTACTAGTAACAACGTAGGGTTGTTCCTGCCACGAAGTCAAGCTCGTTCAAGACAGTGCAGCAAGTTGCGAGCGGTCCAACTTCTTCGCTGCGAAGAATGGTTTTCTTGCTCGCCTGATGTTAACCACCTGGAATCTCAGCCTAGTCCATGATTGTGAGCTGCATGTGAGCTCGTCATACAAACTTGCAATCATTGCAAGCAGCACAAAGACTGGGGAGAACTGGATTACGTATCAAAGGAAGACGGGAAGAATTGGAATACCTGCGTACAACGTGCGAAGGGTGTAAGGTGAGGCTCTGGACCTGTATTCGTGCATACAGAGGACATTTTGGAATCTAATTGTTGCATGTCAACTGAGAGTTTATTTAGATAAGGAAACTACCTGCTGTAGGCTTGGACACTTTCAGGGCCTACCTAATGAAGAGGGGGAGGGGGAAGGGTTGGCGTAGGATGTGTTTTTCGTGCCGCGTACAGTAATGCCAATCTTTGCGGGAGAAGGAGATGTGAGGTGCGCAAGCCATTTTGCTTTCACTCTTTTACCCACCATGGAGTGTCTTACCCTGCAAAATCAGAATTACTATAGGCGACACCACATGCTTCCCTTCGGCGAAATTGCTCGAATTGCTATTTTTCTCCCCAAGTGTTCTAATCAAAATAGGCCGCACTGTCACCATCTCCTTACTCTCGTTCCTTTTCGGGCGTGATTAAGGGGAAGGAGTTCTAAGAGAAGGTCCTGTGTAGTGTGGATTCCTGTGTACGAACAGCACACCGAGACTACCTACTTGCATTTGTGTGCATAGTTGGACAATAACAGCCCGCCTTATTCCAAAGCACCCTAGAAGATAAAACCAGCAAGACGTTCGCCTAATCAATCCCTTCTCACGGCTACATTGCTGTCAGTGTTTCGATGCTACTGATGCTCAAATATTCATCAAATAGCGAAAATTGAAAACTTCGTGCCTACTTCAAAGTATTCAAGAAAAACAAACTATCAGAGACCGGTAATAAAACTAAAATAAAGTTCCAATATACCATCCTCTCAACAAATTAGTGAAGATTACCTACTTCATACAGGAACTGTTATTATGCACTGCAAGTTGCTGTGGAAGGCTATGCATCACTACTTCAAAATGATCGTGTCACAACCATTTCGAATAACCTCACAGATGTTCCAATAGGTGAAGTGTGCAGAGCAAAACCAGTGCACGAAAGAAGCCGGTAGAAGATCAAGAATGATGAACCGGGAGGACCGCACTTCAGCGTCTATTGTGGCGTGCACCATTGTAGACCGATCAGCCGCGATAATTTGAGGACGCATGCATAGTCAGTCGTTCGATCGTGACGATCGTAACGATTACACAGCATTAGGTACGTATCGATCGTCGGCGGACGTGACGACCAATCGGACAACCAACAAGTACCTGATGCTGTGCGTTCGCTACAATCATATGACGGAGGTGACCGACTATGAATGCGTAATAATAGTTTGATGACCCAGACGTGCTTGTCTAAGAAATGGGCGAAGCAAACGAGCAACTCATCTGGGTCATCGGGTGGCAATTACGGTTCATATGTCCCGATGGCAATGCGGCCGCGCCATATGACCGCCTCTCAGTCCTCCTACAATAGTGGCTAGTTCCTAGTGGAGGAGCCTGGCTATGATCTGTTGGTGGTGGGATTAACGGACTGAGGCATACTTGGACTGTGCACAGGTTGCACGTGTGGAAGTTGAAGTGTTGTAGAGAGTGTTTCGCTCAAATACAAGAAGTCAAACGGCAAGATGAACATTCGCGTTCGTTCGATGGCTGCATCGCAGCTCTTTCTGAGAAGCGCACCGTTCGCGCTTGACGCGCAGATGCGACAGTTGAGTCTATCAATGCGTTTCGCAAACTGTGCTCGTCAAATGGTCACGTACATTGAAACATGGAACAGCACATTTGCGCACTACCTGCGAATGCACTGACTGTGAGAGACTGAACGTAACGCGTGCAGCGTCAAGCAAGGCTACCGCGCTCACCAGCGAGACCGCGACACGACCGCCGAGCGAAAGCAAAAAATCACATCGGCGTTTGACTTTTGTGGTTCGAATCAGCTGTTTCAGCCTCACTTCAATGCAAAACTAATTTCCCTCACTTCGCAAGGTCTCCTGTGTGAAAGCATTTGGTGGTAGTTATAGTAACCCTATTCTTCCATGTGTTGCATGATTTGCGGCAGATTATGATGATTTCTTCGCGCTGTTGTTGTTTCGTTTCTTTCGTACTTCACGTGTTACTCGTAGTAGCGGCTTTAGTGTGACCTTGTTGCTTACAAATTCACTCAATGACATTGTTGCGGAAGCGGTGATTGTTCGAAAAAGTGTCATTTGCTTCTTGTTCGCAAGGCTGCTCAATCACCACGTCGATGGCCTACCCTGATGCAAATTACCACTTCGCTTAAACATTCTCTGCCTTGATCGCATCATTCCACGAGCTTTGGGCGGTTTCCGTTTGTGTTTTCTTCACCACCACATCAGAGGGCACCTCAATTTTATCGCCACGGCAGCCAATTAATCGTACCATCCGCCTTTAAAGTGCAACGATAATGAGGAAGTCGTATACAACTTGTCTTACCCCAAGGTACAGCATTCTGAGAGACCTCTGGCGTTCCTGCCAAACTTCACGAAAGACAGAAAATGGGTTCTGAAATGCGACGCCAACCTGCAAAAAAAGGTAATAAAATCTCAGAATTCAACAGTGATGAGGGAAATGCATTTACCTTACTTTGCATGTGATTTTTAACAACATTCATAGGAAAAAAGATGGTCGAAATCGATGCCCCTAAAATTGCACCGGACATGAAATCAGCGACTAGCTGTGTGGCTGTTTGGTTCCGAAATGGTCTAGCGTCAACGACCTAAAACATTAATTTCAATCATTGGAATGTAAGCAGAATACGTTTGACCACATAAGACAAGAAAACTGACAGACCGTTTTTTTGAAAGGTTCCCTGAGGGTGAAAAAAAGTGCATTCGATAGACTATTCCTTGCAAGTACAACGGAAACTCCTCGATAATACTCTCGATATCCATGAACCTGAAAACAGTGTTACTTCTATCGTCATTCCGATATGAAAACTAGATATCGAAAAGATATTCGAAAAGGTATTCTCGGCGAATATATTGGGTATTTCGAAAAGTTCTGTCGTTTCCGATCAAAGTCATGTATCTCGGCCGAAACTAAACCTTTCGAGTTGAAATAAGAACATTTCGAGTGCTCGAACACGTAGCTATAAGAAGCCGTTTCAGTGCTTGCATTTATCCAGAATGCTGGAGCTCAGGAAGCGGTGAACTCGGCCGAGGTCGTTAGCATTCTAATGGGTTTCAAGGCATTTCTCTTAAAGATAGCTATCGAGGTCCTCGAAATGTGAAATTAGATAGGAAAGAAGTCCTCCTAGAGCTGCTGGTTCACCACCCCGCAGCCCGGCTGGTCCAACTTAGCACGGCTCGTTGTTCGATGTGCCTCCAGGAAGCCTGACGAGATGTGTTGGTCCCTCCATAAACGGCAATACCGAGCAAATGAGTTCGGTTTTTGGTGTAATATGGCGTATTGTTAAAGATGCTTTAACAGTGTAATATTACCTCTTGTACCGAAGAGCTAGAGGAGCCGAACCTTATGGAAGCCACCATACCGAAGAGTTAGAGCAGCCGGACCTCATGGAAACCACCATAACCTTGCTCTGGCGCAATTCAACTTTGCGGAGGTTTTCTAACTTGATCGTGGTCGATTCATTAGGCAAAGCTTCGCAGGCTGTAGCAAAGAATCTGCTCTTCATCGTATGTTGCAAACCAGAGGGAAAGCGAGTCACATTCGTCACATAAAACAAACAGAAATCGACGGTCGGCCCTCCATATTCGCCCCCGCCCTGCCAAATTTTTTGGATTTTCCAGCTACTCCCGGCTAGGAACCACAATTGTTGCGTACAGCTTGAGCGAACCTTCCCAATAGTTATGTGCACGAGTTTTTCAGTCAGAACTTTGAGCTAACCGTTAGCAACAGCCAGTATCAGACCACCACGGGCTCCCGCTTTCGTTACAATAACTTTTTCAAAAACTCTTCAGAGCATATTTATTGCAACCTGAGCAAAGTGCATCTTAATATCTGATCTGCTTCCATTTCTTCCACTACTTCGGCTTCTTCTCCTTCTCCCTAGCGTTGGTCCCGCGCAGTCGCAGGATCCACTGTCTTTGTCAGTCGTCGCCACCTCTATCCAGGGCATCCTCTGCTGTGGCCATCACTTCACTTAGGTCCTTCTTGATCACGTCTCCCCATCGCTTCTTTGGGGCTCCTCGTGATCGTTTCTCTTGTCGTCTTGGTGTCTTCGAATTCCATCGCTGTTCTTCGGATGACCCTGAGGCCTCCTTACACGTGCCCGTACCATCGCAGTCGTTGCTCTCGCACATTCAGCTGAACTAGGGCAGTCTGCATGACTGCTCTGACATCCTCATTTCTGAACCTGTCCAGCCGCGTCCAGCCGCAAGCCCATCTCAGCATCCTCACCTCAGCGGAGTGAAGCAGCCTTTCGCGATTCTTGTTCAGGGGCCAGCACTCACTAACGTATAGCATTGCAGGATTGTCCGGTACACCTTCCCTTTGAGCGCTCTGGAGCACCTTCGATCACCGAGGATTTCAATGGATTCCCTCCAATTCATCCCCGCGTTGATCCTTGCTTTTACTGCCTGGTCCACACTACCGTCGACAGCTAGACCGCTTCCAAGGTATCTGAAGTCCTCCAATCTTTCGATGGACTCTCCATGGCAGTCAACGATCGGCTCTTCTCCCTCTTCAGAGCTCAGGCGACTGGTTTTCTTGACATTCAACCGAACCCCACTTTCTATCAAGGCTTCCTGCCACTTCTGTACCTTGCCCTAGAATTCTTCTCTGTTATCCGCCATTAGGGCGATGTCGTCGGCGTAGAGGATGGCCCTCAGTGGTCCCTCCATGAGCCCCTTTACTAAGACATCTAGTGTCAGGAGGAATAGGAAGGGGCTTAGAGCTGGTCCTTGGTGCACCCCAACCGCGATGTTGACCTCTTTTGATAATCCATGTGGGGTGCGTATGGCCGCCTTGGCCCCATCGTACATATCCTTCACCAACGAGATCAAGTGCTCCTGTACGTCTCTCTCTCTCTCTCTCTCTCTCTCTCTCTCTCTTTAAGCGCTTTCCATAGTACTGCTTGCGGTAGCCGGTCGAACGCCTTCTCCAGGTCGAGGAAGGCTAGGTAGCAGGGTCGGTGATTTTCTCTATACTTCTCCATCACTTGCCTGGCGATGAAGATGGCATTAAGGATCTTTTAGGCATAAACCCGAACTGCTCCTGGGATATCGGGACCACTACCGCAGTTTCGTGTCGACCAGCCGCTCGAATAGCTTCATGGTATGAGCAGTCAACTTGATCCCGCGGTAGTTGGGGCGGTCCATCACCCCGCCCTTCTGCTTGAATATGGGCACTATAGTACTTGTTCTCCAAACATCTAGCATCCTTGCTTCGGCAGTTACCGTGTTCAGGAAGCAGGTGAGCCATCCTACCCCCGTATTTTCCGAGCGCCTTCCATGCCTCTATTGGCATCCCATCCAGATCAAGGATGGGATGCCTTCCCAATCTTCATCTTCCCTACTCCTCGACAGACCTCATCCCCTTTCCAGAGTGGGATGGGACCAGCCGTTGCCTCTGCTTGTGAGCTGATTTGGTGGGGATGATCCTCCTTCAGTAGTGTACTGTAGTACTTCTCCCACCTCCTCTTGACTTCAGCTGGCTTCCTAAGGATGGCGCTGTCTCTGCTGCTTACATTCTTCACGACCCTGATGTCCTGAGTAGCTCGGTACCGAGCTTTAGCCAGCCTGAGGACAAACTTCCCTGCGCTCCTCCTTTTCGATTTCTCGTACAAGGCGAGCATCTCTGCGTTCTTCGCCTTGGCGACGGCAGCCTTAACAGCTTCTTGCAACTCATGTAGATAGCGAGGTCCTGAGGGCTTCCTGTCTTCCGCCAGCGCTTCTACGCTTCCTTCTTCCGCTTCACAACTCGCTGGAAATCCTCGTTCCAGAACCACGCTGCCTTGTCACCCCTAGCCCCACCTCGCGTCTCGCCCAGTACTTCTTTGGCGCATCGTAGGATGATTTCAGCCGCGTTGTTCCAAGCCTGCTGTACTAGTCTGTACCGTCAGAATCTGGGAGACCAGTTCCGATTACCCTTCGTTTGAGGTCGCCCTTCTCCGCATTGTGAAGCTTCCACCACCGGATCCTCTCGGTTCTTATCCTTGTCTTTTCGGGCAGGTCTATGGCAATGTCGGCCAGGAGGGGCCTGTGCTGGGTGGGGAGCTAATTCCTCGCCAGGGAATACTTTGATGTCCTTCACAGTTTTGAGGGATGATCTTCTCACGAGCACATGGTCGATTTCCGTTTGTCCCCCCCCCCTTCCGCTACTGTAGGTTACTTTCTGAGTCTTCCTGTTCGCTAAGAACGTGCTGCAGACCGCCAGATCGTGGGCTGTAACAGACCCAGAACCCTCTCTCCCTCGGCGTTTCTCACTCCTATCCCTCTACTGCACCCTTTCCAGGCCTCTTCTGTGACTGCCGACCTAGCCATTCAGAACACCTGCTATTGTCACGTAATCGCCGTCCGGAACCGATCTGATGGCATCGTCAAGGCTCATGTAGAACTCGTCTTTCTCACTCTCGGGGCATCCGCTCTGCGGTGCGTACACGGATAGTACTGTCCAGTACCCCTACTTCGTGTCTATCTGCACACCCATTATTCGATCGCTGGTCCTGTTCACCGCAGAGACGTGGTCCTTGAGCGGCTCCGCTACCGCTATGGCCACACCGTTCCGCTTGGTGTCTTCTCCATTGTAGTAGAGTCTGACACCATCCCCGATTTCTATGGCCTTAGCACCTTTCCATCGCGTCGCCTGAAGGCATAGGACTTGGATGTTCCTGCACGTCATCAGATCAGCATCCTCTCGGGACCTTCTAGATAGCGACCCTACACTAAGAGTCCCTATTTGAACTAGCTTCTTCGGCCGAGGCCGTTTACTCCTCGGTCCCTCGCATACTGACCACAGAACTCAGGCGGGGGCTCAGCGCGCCACTTCCGGGTGACGTCCTAGCTTTATCACTGATATTTTGGCAACTTTTAGCATAATTGGTGTGATTGGGGTATTCATCAGCCGGCCTGTCAACCTGGGCCTGACGCTGGTACTAGAACGGTTTTTACAATTTTTGCAAGGCATGGTTTTGAGCCTCGGAAGGGATCGAAGCCGCAGCGTTCAGAGGTCAGACATGAGTCTCTCTCTCAACCACTCGGCCATCCGTGCCTTTCCGCTATTTCGAGCTAGAAAAAGAAAATCATGCAAACTGCTCATTCAGTGTGCCTCATTTGCAGCTTCAAAAAAATGATAAGAAAATGTTCTGTAGCAAAGGTGACCTAAGCTTTAGACAGAGCATGAGAAGCTCTTCGAAAGTCCATGCTCGGGATTTTTGTAACTGGTCAACTTTTCAACAATTCGTCGTCTTCAAGACCAGCAAGTGGTTCGAAGTCCTAGCATTATAGCTTACCCGGTAGAGCACCTAGACTTCCTAAGTACCCAGAAATTCAAAACACTACGAACCAAAAGATCCCAGTAAATGGACCAACTTGCGAACCCACCAGTCCCCAGCCAGCAGCCTCCTTGTGTTAGTGTGCAAATGAAATGAGACACCGTAAGCAAATTTGCGCGCGTTTTCCTACCATATCGATTTACGCTTATGCCTAACATCCCACTGTCTCACCAACACAATGTTCATCACAGTTCGCCATTGAAGTCGGTATATCACTCCTCGCTACGCACAGTCTCCTTCCATATGAGCAAACGGCGCAGCTCTCTGGCCCCATGGAAAAGCTCACCGGCGACGCAGCCGCGTTCGCGTGTTGGTGACGTCACAGCGGCCTCGAGGGAGCGAAGGGGCCAGCTCTGCCACCAACACCTGGGTGCATTAAGCACTCCGAGCATCTATCGCTCTTGCTTTACAGTGTAATAATTGGGAGTAACTAAGAATCGAACTTTAATGGTAAGGACAGGCTTGGTCTAGTCAACTTCGACTTGATGTGTTTCTAAGGGTTTGCACATGAAAGCCTCGCTTTCCCCCACATTTTCGAAAAATCCATTCTCTAGTGCGAGGACAGCACCTGTACATGACACTATCGTTTGTGCGCAGAACAATTGATTGAACAAGTTGGTTTTGTGCTAGAAACCCAGCACTATTTGAGCGAAGTGGCAGACGGCACCAGCCACTGCTTGCCCTTCCAGCACGCGGTCGCGTCCGCGCCGTCAGTGAGCTTTTCTCTCCCCCACAGCTCTCCGTGGTGCATGTGCGGTCATAGATTCTACTGCGGATTAGCTGACGTTCGATATTGTCAACGCCATCACTTTGCGACTTCTTGCGGAATGCTATTGTGAATCTTCGCGATTTCTTGCATGATTTTCTTGTGAGTCACATCCATCGTATTGCGTTCCATAACAAATCGCTCTTGCAATCTTGGAAGCTAGTTTACGTCGCTCAACTCACTTCACATCGTCTCTACAGACTCCGACCGCCGTTCTGTATATGTTCCGAACAATCACACATTTAACAGCTTTAGGGTGTACAGACTTTGCACGGATTAGATGCTCTTTGAGCTGTATTTCTGATGCCACTTCACACTGAACGCACCGTCTCAGATTTTTATCTGTGTGTTCAAGTGAGGTCGCCAATCATTGCTTCTCTTGTGAATCGTACGCGCTGTGATCGTTGATTAAGTATGTTGAGCAATTCATCCATTTCAACTATGTTGAAGTATTAACGCAGCAGTAATCAATCATATCATATCGGCAGTACGTAATGGGCATGCGTCCTATCACTGGCTGTTCTATTCTACCCATAAAACAGATAGGAAGACCGGTGGTAGACGCCACCCCATTGCAAGCCCCGGTTTTGTGGAAATGCTGACCATACCATTCGAAATCACTGTTTACGTATCTTTGGTCAGAGTCATAATGTGCACTTTGCCCAATCCAAAAATCAAAAAATCTGCACCATGCTCATATAGCATTTTAGAGAGCGCATGCAAAGCTTCATTAATGTTAATGTTCCTATGAAGCTACATCGCTGCTGGAAGATATTAGAGGCGTTGTAAATCCACGTGAAAAATCCAAGACTGAATAACCGAAATGTGTGCATCGCTATAACCAATGAAACCTTGCCTTTCGTTTCTTTATGTGGACAGTGATATCACCACTCACGACACGTAGAACGCTTACTGTCTAACGTATCTCATTTTATTGGATTACAAACTGAGGAGGCCGATAGCTGAGGACTGTGAACTCGCAGGATGGTCCGTTTGCTGGAATCGTTTGCTTTTATTGTCTTGAATTTCTGGGAACCCAACACTTAGGGGCTTTATCGGGAGAGCTGAAATGCTAGGACTTTGAACTACTGTCAAGTCCTAAAGGCGAGGGATTACCGGAACGTAGACACAAGACGGATAACAAAGGCCGCGGATCCAGTGTTACAGTAATCCACGTTAGCGTTGGTGCGCGCAGTTGAACTGTGGCGAGGGTAGAACGTCTTTTACAAGCTGCTACAGCTTTCTACGTTATTTCTACTGGTTTTTGTAGATATTTGTGATTTATTGCTGGATGACATGAACGCCTATGAAAAGTACTATTCACCCGATGAGTAGTCGGACTAAGTACAAAGTAGGGGGAGGAAATATCCGTGGAAAACAAGTTTGCTCACTGACCCAGGGATCTTTCTCCCTTCTTAAGCTCAGTCTTAAGCATTTACAATGAAGAATATGCTTCCCGTTGTTTCAAACGCGTTGAGTACTCCTAACTCCAATGCCCACTTACTGCATGAGACCCGAATTCTGTACATGCGCTTGTTCGCAACGGAAGTTCTAATGAAAACTCGTCAAACCGAAACAATAAAAATCTTATGGTGAAACTGATGTAAGGAAAAGTATAGTTAAAAACTCTGCAAGGAAAAATGGCACAAAAACTTCATTCCGACAAATGTGCACAACTGGACTACGAATTACACGGCTAAGGGAGCATCTCTCGAGTTCACTCATTCTGTGTTCATTTTTCTATCATGAGGCTTTTATGTTTGAAGTGGGCACTATTCAACTATCACGATCCGAGGCGCCTTCACCAGTGCAACCTTAAACAGCTCCAATTGCCGAAGCCTTGTCTACAGAGGTACAGTGGCGCTCAAAAGTATTCGGCCAAATG
>KZ346179.1:60238-75526 GCA_002352805.1 Teladorsagia circumcincta | reverse complement strand
CATTTGGCCGAATACTTTTGAGCGCCACTGTATATAAGTGCACCGAACGAACACGAATGGCATTCACTTTGGCCCAGGCGCTCTCAGATGTCAATATTGTGCCCAGTTGCGCAAAGACGGAATTAAAAAGTAAGCACAAAAAAGAATTTAATATTCCTGTTCAGTTTCACTCACTGTGCCTAAAAGTTTAAGTTATGAAAGGTGAAATTTTGGGACTTCGGCTAGGGGTAGTGGACAGCGCTTCAATCTGTTACAATAAGCTGTTTTCTGCGATCGGGGACTGATTTCAGATATAAGAATCACTGCACAAATACAGTTCTTGTATTAATCCATCACGACCCCACTCTATAACTTCAAGACATTTTCACTCCATACTTGCAGCACTTGAGAAATATCTGTAATAGGATTATCAGGACCATGGCCAACTTTGGCAATTCTTCCTATCATTTGGACTGATTCAGCAAATGCTGGTTTCGCAAATCAATTTCTTGAACATACGAAGCAAGTGACAAAAGAATAGCTGATGCATGCGTCGGCTGCTATTCTTATTCCTTCGAGGGCGCTGCCATCCTGCTACAGCGCGCACCAACGCTAACGCGGACTACTGTAACACTGAATCCGCGGCCTTTCTTATCCGTCTTGTACGTGGACTGATAAACGTATTCCACTACAACAACCTGTATGGTACTAAGAAATTGCTCTTGAAAACATATTTATTACTGTGGCAGTTTGGAATTTGAAAAAAAAAAATTGAGCGTTCAAATGTGAAGTGTAGAACGACAGAACTTTTCAGAAGAAAGAGGTAAGAGAGACCACAGCTTACTAATCTAATATCGGCATGAAGCAACGCTGTTCAAACTCCTCAGAAGTCGCTTGGGACCATTCTATGGGATCAAGTTTTCCCAAATGCGAAACATTCGCTAGTAGAAATCGATCGAATCATCAGGAAATAATGCGGAAGCTGTCATTGAAGCACACTTTCAGCAGAAATCAACTCGAAGATCTTTCGTTGGGTGGGATAGAGTAGGCCATGTGTAACAGAAATGTGCTGTTGTCGCGGCTCGAATGTGTGCGACAACGGCGCTAGAGTCATACAAAGCTGGCTTTTGGCTTACTTTTGCTTGTACTAATCTTGGCCATTAAACGAAATATGTTGGCTGTGTGTCCTTGCGCAACTGCGTGGTCGTTGGGCGAATGCGTGGTCCCGGCGCGGTACAAGTGCACTGCATGGCGTTCGAAGGAATGCTGCCTGCTTTAGTTGCTTTTTCTTGCCTGTTCTGATTAATTATCACACTTCTTTGTTGGTATTGATGCCTATGTCTTTGATTGTATTAGTGCATGCGTGATTTCAGTTGCATTTCTTGATGGCGCGAGCCAGCAACAAATAGAAGCTAGCTCAGACAACTCGTCCGACACCCCGTCCCTCATTCCAAGGGACTCCACGTTTTAACGGCGCTTTCTTTGTTTCTTTTGTCATTTGCGATCAACTCAGCAACCACAGATTTATTATCGACCGCTTCTATCCCACCAACTCGATCTCTGGGAGTGTTGCTTTAAAAGCACTGATTATGATGGCAAGAGGGCGATGCGGTTTGGTGACATCATCAACGTACTGGCGGGCTAGACTCCTTGGCGCGCTAAGGCCGATGTCAGGCTTTACGAATCGAGCTGGAAGAACTATGCACCAGCGAATCGAGCTGTGTACCAGCGAGTCGAACTATGTACCAGCGAATCCGAATCGCTGGTGCAGCGTTCGTTGCTGGTGCATAGTTATTCGCGTACACAGCTCGATTCGCTGGTGCATCGCTCGTATCCAGCAATTCGCAAAGTCTGACATCGGCCTGACGAGCGTGGTTGGCTTCGTCTCTTACCTTCAGAGCTCTTCCACCAGTAACGCTCAATCACTTCATCAAAACCGCACCGCCCTCATGTTCACTGCCTTCAATTTGCAATGCGATCTTGAATGCGTTATCAAGGGTTAATTACACAGAACGTGGAATAGCTGGAACGCACGTGATCCTATACACTAATGAACAAATTAAGCAGCGGGAAAAATAGAACTATACCACATGGGTCCAGAAGTATAAACTGCAGGTAAACTAATCAATACAGTTGTTCCTCGACGGACCAAAAATAACGTTATTTTCCCAATTTTACAAGAGAAGAATAACTCAAGAGTGATGAAATAAGAGAAAGCTAGTTGAATTGTTAAACACACGACTTACTCTCAAGGCGCGCAAAGTTTGCCCAGTATTCTTGAAGTGATCGTGGTACGCTGAAGTTTGAAGAAGCACTTGAACTCTTTCCAGTGGACAGAGAGCTGCTTCGCAAATCCCAGCTGCAACATAATTAAAGAATGGCCGATAAAACTAGAAAATAGCAGCAGGTATGAAAGCCAGCATGCATGTTTATTAGCACTCCCATCAATCTATGAGACTAGGATTTACTGTGCTAGTTTCAGAAATAAAAAAATAATTAATGAAGAAAACCTTGCCGAAAAAGGCTGCTTGAGCGTGACAAAGGCTGAACGATGTGTTTGGTGGAGAGTGAGGGCAGGTCAAGAAAGACTGAACGAGAGGAATCTTTAAAGCTATTTCATAGGCGTACAAAAATGAGAATAAATAATAAAAAAATAATAATAACTTCAGACATAGGGAAAGCTGCAAGTAATGACACAAAAATGAAGTTCACTTTTACCGGTGTCGCTATTTTGCACCATGTTTGCTCTAAATTTGCGCATCCCCTCCTCTCTCTTTACCACATTCGGTAAATATCTGCATACACAAATTATTGATGGTGCTGAAAACAACGACATGCCGGTTGGTGTCGCGCTAAATTGTCAATATCCGGTGTCAGCGTTGAAAATTAATGAGATTTTCGTTATGAGGACCACTAACAACATCTGCAGGCGAATTTAGCCGGATGTGTTCAAAACAGGAGCTGCACCATATTGAAGTAAAAGTAGTCAAAGTGATGCTCAAACCAAAAATGACCATTATTGTTACTTTGACTGACGTAACCCCTGCGTAAGCTTTCACCAAAAAATTTTTGCTTCTGCATTTTGTGTCTATAAAATAAATTTCTAAGTTACTGTAAAATGCATATCAGACTCGACGACTGTGCAATCGCGACTGCACTTTCGCGCGTGCAGAATGCAACCGCGATCAACACTTTGGCGACAATGACACCCAACGCTGGGTACCACTGTTTCTGCCGCGTAGGGCAGTGGATCCAATGATGGGTGACAGCCCCAAATTTTCTTCTTCGTGCATTAGAAACATTTTCAACAGCCTAGTAATTATAAGCAAACTTCATTATATCTATATTTAGCATGGTTTACAGAATTGATCAATATAAGCTTCTTTATATGCAATTTTAGAATGTGGCATTTAGCCGCCGACATATTAATTCCGTTTTGAATCATTACACTGAAAAAAAATTACGTCAGGGTTTTTGGTCTTTCTATATTCCTCGGACACAGGAAAGGGTTTGAAATGTATCAAAATTCTACTGTGCTCATTGAATTATGAGACCTTTACCCTCCACCCCATTCAAATTCGATTTCCCTTCGAAACTTCCAATTCTCTTTCTAACAACTGAGGTATGAAACCTTAAAACTACAGCTGTATTTGGTTGTTGCTACAGCCAAAAATCTAATCGAAGTGCTACTTTTACAGATAACTTTGCCCAGTGATCGGCAAGAGTTGGGCGCGACAAAAGAGGTGTACTCTTACGAGCCCGCTACGTGCAAATTCGCGTTGTTGCGCTGTCGAGGTTGCACATTGTAAGGGTCAGTCAGAGTCGGCGGCTGCGCGTCGCTCTCGCGATGTGCAGTCGCCGAATCAGACTTGCACCAAAAAGTTTCTCTGATACACATTGGAAACAAGGACTTTCTTCACCCTAGATGCTAACCAATTAATGTAGAACGTTTTCTTAATTGCCAAAACAGTTCAGAAAACGTGGATTGATTACAAAATTTCCTTTAAAGCTTGTCAGTCACCTATCACAATATCGCGAATGGGTTGATATGGCTCCCCAACTTCTTCACGATTTTGAGCGTGGGCGCGGCGAACCTGCGGCGAACGCGGCCGAGCTGCTGTGAGCGTTGCATGTGGCGCGCAAACTGTAATGGAGCACATCGATCGAAATTTGAGTGCGCTCCACTACAGTTTGCGCGCCCCATGCGATGCAGCCGCGCTCACATCGGCTCGGCAGCGTTCGCCGCAAGTTCACGGCGCCCCGCCCGAAATCGTGAAGAATGTAGGGAGCCGGCTGATATTATTCCGTTATGTTTCGAGAACAGCAATCAGTGAGGATTATTTGGAGAGAAAGGACTGAATCCTTCGCATTGATATTACCCTAATTTCTGGTGGATAAGCCCAGTCAATCACGTCAAAACACCTACGCTCGTGCAGTTCAATTGCGTACACCTAGAGACTTACTTTGTCCATGAGGTAATTCGATGTACTGATTACAAAAATGAGATTCACTCTAGCGGTGGCGCCATCTGGCACCAGTTGTGTCACCTCGCCACGACTCTTGTTTTTACAAAATTTGGTGTAACTCCTGTAGAGGGGTTATTTAAAGCCCTGATTACAAATATGACATTCGGTTCTGGCATTAGCGTTGTTTAACGCATATTTCCCGATTTGACCAGGGGGAGGGCGGACGAACGGGAAATAGGCGCCAGCGTAAGAATGAATATCATAATCGTAATCAGTAGACCAAGTAACTCTATACGGATTACATCAGATTTGATAAAAACAAGTGTCGCGATAAAGTGACGCAAACTGGCTCCAGGTGGCGCCACCGCGAGAAATTAATTTCATTTTCGTAATCAGTGCATCGAATTATCCCCATAGACATAGTAATGGCAGTCTCTGCGTACGCAATTTCACTACACGAGCGGGGGACTTTTACGTGACATTGGCTAGGGCTTATCTACCGGAAATTAGGGTATCTTCAACGTCCTTATTCAGGAAGCAACATTCGCGCGCTTCGTAAATTTAGATGAATCCTAGTGGAACAATTGAGTGACTTCAAAGAAGAATAGCACAACACATGCACTCATGAAGGAAACAAGCATTGGTAACTCACTTGAAACTCATCGTAGAGACCAAACATTAGGGCACGTGAAGAGGTCCTCATAATCAGAGGTGGAAGGAGTCCGCGGTAGAGCCTGCGGATTCCTTCCGACTTCACCTGAAAAGTTACAGATGCTGATTACACAGAAACAGACGTGGGTTATCCCAATGACACTTCATTAATAAAGTTATAAATAGCTGCAACTGGAGCCATGTAAAACTTCATGTCATATGTTCGGATGCGGGCTTTGACGAGTATTAGTGCGACCACCGAATTGCGCAGTGGATGCGGTGTTCCATTCGTGGCGCAGGAACCGATGCCGCAGAAACCCTCGAGGACCGCGGCGCGGTGGTCATAGAACTTGACGTTGAATTGCTCCAGGCCTAGTCCCGATTCAAGGGCGTCCGCACCCGTATCCCGGTTGAATTGCGCACTCCAATTTTCAACAGCGCGCTCAAATGCAACGTGGTTACGCTGGAACCTAGGCAACCATATTGATAAATTGTTCTTATGGGGATTCATCCTTGAATGCATCTCCGATGACCTTCGAGGCTTGCTGTGTACGACTTGGGGGATCAATTCCTTAGGGGCTTGCTGCAAACGACATTCGGAGGTGTGCCCCGGCTGGGAGTATGTCCCGACGACGATATACAGCAAGCCCCGAAGGCAGTCGGGGATCATGCGCAAGTCTATGGGGTTTGCAGCATACGGCCCCTGACGAAACGTTTGCCTAGCGTGTAGGAGTGCAAATTCTGGCTTAAAACAATCACAAACAGCGGTAGATCTTCGGGGAGCTGGTCACAATTTTTAGTGCGTTAGTTCTGATATGGGTTAGAGCTTGTTCAGTGAGGGAAGACAGGCACCAACCGAAGAGGAACATAGAATGATCACTCCTCGTTGTCTGTGAATGATAGTCTTCTCATTCTGTCCTTCACAGTGAGTATGTGGAGTGGCCGCGTGATACGTGGGCATCGCTACTGCTTGGACAGGACAACTTGAATAATAATTGACAATCGAACTAACTTGAGACCATGCCAACCTGGCTGAAAAGCCATGTAACTGCTGCCGGAATATTATTTTGTTTGAAGGGAAGAGCGCACAGGTTTCGACACATCCTGCTCCCCATCCACACAAAAAGTCAACGTGTTGGAATCCTGAAAATAAGAGCTTGGAATTAAAAGCTTACATATGAGAAGCCAAGCCATGTCCCATACTGACTTGGAATATATCCTAATCTTCACAACATATAGAATATAATTTTGATCACATTAGATAGCCCTAGCGAATCGAAGGATGCACCAGCCAATCTAACTATGTACCATCAAATCGAACTAAATATATCAACGATCAGACAGTGTTTGAAAGTGTCGAGAAACCCTCTAGTTCGGACGTTAACTCTCGCCACTTTCCTGGGCTCACGTGAGCATGAGCGAGCGAGAGGGCATGAAAGCCCGGGAAAGGGCGTGTTTCACCGTGCATACAAGAGGGACTCCCGCCACTTTCAAACACTGTCCGGTAGCTGCTACATCGTTTGACTCGCTGGCGCAAGCTCCCCTATGTTCTGCACGAATTTGGGTAGGGCCGGGGCGAACGCGGCCGAGTGGTCGTCAGAATTGCCTGCGTACATTACGTATCGTCTTGCCTAAGTATTCGACACTACATTAGTAACGTGCCTGAGTATTCGGCGCGCGCACATTGACAAGACGATACGTGATGTAGCGTAGAATAATCAGGCAAGACGTTACGTTATGTAGTGTCGGATACTCAGGCAGACGTTACGTAATGTACGCAGGCAATTCTGACGACCGCTGGGCCGCGTTCGCCGCGGCCCCACCTAAATTCGTGCAGAACATAGGGGAGCCGCTGGCGCATGGCTCGTACGCCGCGAATCGCTCGATTCGCAAAGTCTGACACCGCCTAATGAGGAGCAATATATGGTAGAGTGCACATTTAGTACGAGTAATTGGAAATTTTCTGGATCCCATAAACGTCTTCATAATTTACGAAGTTGGCTGAACAGTGTAGGACGTAGCAGTGACCTCAACGATACAGTCAGTACGCTTTCGATCTCGAGATCAGTAATATCTGACCAGGGAATAGAGGTTATGAAGTTCAAGGTAAAGAGTATCTAGTTCCACGATCAAGCCTTTTTCTTTCAGGATAAGAAAGGAAATTGTCCTAGTAAATGCGAGAAGATAAAGGGTAAGCTCGAGGCGCGCCACATTTGATACTTGTTGTCAAACGGTAAAGGAAGCGATTACGATGAAGAGGGAGCGCAAGGGGAAGCATATTCACCACACGAAGCAGTTACTCGGAAGCCAAAGAAGCGAGCTATGGTACTTTCACGATGAAAGATGCGGTGGTTGCTGAGCAGGACTTCGAAAGCACTCCGCCGCTAAAGGTGATCCGCCCACTAGTCTAGATAGTGATTTGGGTGAGCGGCGTTGCCAGCAGCGGCATAACTGAAGCAATTCGATTGGTGCATGGTTGGCACGTTGTCACCAAACGCAATGCGAAACTCGTTCATAAGCCAGCTTTCTGAGCCGTTGCCCTTTCATAAGTAACAACCGACGGCCAAAAAAGGGGTCCCATTTTGCGTTTTCTCGACGGATTTCTCTGCTTCTGTCACCACCGAGCACCCCACGTCCCTACTTCACCATTCTAGAAAATCTCGTAATCACTGCCTTTGACAGCAAGTAAGCAAGTCGTCTTGCACATGACAGATTGTCATCAATTGTGTGATTGGCTGTGCAGGACTGTATGAAAATCAATTCGTGAATGTACCAAAAGGTGGCGTTTATAAAGAATCTGTTCAGTCGCTCCGCTGTGACATGGTTCCTCCTTCAACAAAATTGGGCCCCCTCCCATACCTACAAATCGAACAGAGCTGCTGTAGGCACTTTTTCCCGTGAACTGGGGCGCGGATTTGCAACTTTCTTCGTCGCCTGTCCTGAACTGATGGGCTTCCTAAAAGGTGGTTTTCGGAGGCTTTTTCATCTTTTTCTTCTGCCAACGAGGCCTTTAGGAGGAGACTTTATTAAAGTGCTGGCGATTTCACGACATCGCCTTCCTCGATGGCCTAATACAAGGCTTGAGAAATGCCCCCTGACTGCCAATGCTTTCTCTCCCTGGCGTTTCTAACAGAACGTTAGGGAGGTCAACGAGAGCAGAGAGGGAAGTGTGTATACCCGGTCCACCGCCACAATCGCATAATCGCCACTAAACGCTCCGCAACGCTTCTGCAGTGATGGATGCGGTGAGGTTTTTCCCTCGTTTGGGTTTTCGGTCGTTATCTCTAACTTTCCATTGAAAACGCTAGGAAGAAGGTATTTGACGGTTTAGAAAGCATCTCCTAAGCTACGCTATGGCCTTTGAGAAGAGACCACGTCGAAACGTCAGACCCTTAATAAAGTCTCCACCTGAAAGCTCATTGGCACAAGAAAAACATTATCATTACAATGATGCCGAGAAGCAGCAATTCTTCTAGGGTCAATCATGGTGTTAAGTCTCCAACATGACTTTGAGGGAAGTATGATTCTCCCAGCGGAACTTCTTCAATTTCATAAGGAAGCAACTTATACAATTGGAGAAGTTTTCGACTTCGAGCTCATCTTCATAGCAACTTGATCTGGTGCATGGACAATAAAGATTGTCATGGCTCGAGTTGAACCACTTCTCAATCTCAGACGTTCGGTTCGAGTTCTCGGGCTTTCGTACAACAATATTCATAGCCAAGTACGTGTTGACAAAGACACTCCTTGCCTCAACTGTTGCATGCAGGGTCAACCATGACGTCCGCACTTTTTCAAAATTACGCGACTTCCCACCCCCCCCCCTCCTTTCTCCCCCACCACCACAATAAAATTCAGGATCCCAATACGACCGCCCTACTCCCTACACCGACACCCTGGCACCACCACCCTTGCCATCATGGCTGTTTCTATAGTAGAAAATCCTAAGACACCCTACTCCGCATCACTTACCCTTCAAAACGGCAGTCGAGCGGGGAGGGGAAGGGGAGATTAGTGCAGTGAAACGACAAATCTTCTCCTTTTTCCTGCCTATCCTACCTCACACTGTTACACCGTTGAATTCTCCTAACCTTCAATCGCTTCCGCCGCTTACACTTTTGACCGATTGCGCAACCGCTTGCCAATCGCTCTTGGCAGAGCAACAGACCAGCGATGGGCGATCGCGATCGCCCATAGCTGGTCACAATCGCAGTCTGACGATACCTCAAAAGATTGATGATAAGTCTGGAAAGTATCAAATTGAAGCGGGGGAACACGCAGTCCGGCGGCCCGGCTTGTGCTCAAGTATTCAGAACGTCCCATCAGATGTAGTGACCTATTTTTGGGTCAGACACGTCTAATGGTATACCAAACAATTAAAGACGTACTAAAAATTGCGCCGCGATTTGGCTCGAAGGAGGGGGGGGGGGGTGCCACCATGTAACATCGCACCAAGATCGCGGAAACGTTCAGTTTCACAGCGGAGGGACTCAGATGCGCGGAAGGAATTTTCGTGTTATTCGAAGTTCTTCCCTGTTGAACAGGCCTAGTTCTAGATGCCTTTTTACAGTATGCCAAATCCCAAGCCACAATGCGCCAAAACTGCTTCGAATTGGAATTTTTCTGATATTAGAACTTATTAAGGGCTGATGTTGATCGTGAACCAAACCTGCGGCCTTTTCTTGAAAGCCCGTCATGAGTGAAGAGCAGGCTATCCCGTCGTCAACAATCGTAGGCGGCCCGACGTAGTCGCAGCTCACATGCCGAAGAGATTTGAAAGCAGGACTAGTAACGGAGTGTTCCACAATTCTGAAAATGATACGTTTGGGTGATATACACTAATTGAGGATATTATTAAGTCTTGCGACGATTTCAGAACCGAAAACTGCACATTCAACGTGAAATGTCATGGAGACCATGCTTATATTATTTGCCACATACGGTAGCACGCGATGTTCTCAGCAAAACGCTTTTCTCTAACAATAAGATACTACTTTGTAATTTTCTCTAGCAATAAGATACTACTTTGATCCTATCCAAGTATGTTAAGAACACCGACATGAAAAATATTCCGCACTATTATACCCTTTTGTATATGGGACCTCGCAAAAAAATCGGCAGCGTGCAAAAAAAACGTTTCATTGCAACAAATCAACATTATAGACACTAGAACAAATCAATGCGATGCTAAAACTATTATTCTCGATGACGACAGCAGGATGGATCTGGTCATCCAGACTAGATAAATTCGGTGGCATGACATTCATCCACCAGTTTGAGTCCTTTCCTTTTCGTTCTGCCTAACTTATATGAACAACGTTTCTGGAGCTCTCGTAAATTTGCTTCATGAAAGTGGAAAAGAAGACTGGCTTCGCTATTCGAAAAGTTCGTTGCTGTCGGAAAACCGCCCTCACCACCCTCGAGAAGTGATTTGGATCATAATTCCGTTGTAAGGGGCACCTCATCGTCATGTTCTGTTATGCTCAAGCTATACTACTTTTGTACATAAGTAGTCTACGGATTCGCCGTAAGACGCTCCACCTTGAGGAGCCGATCTGGTATTGTTTTTTCTTACCAGTTTTGGTAGGCCTCCTACTAGACCTGTGTGTAATCTTTGACTAGCGCCTTTGCAGGCATGGAATTGCACCGCGTGTTACAGGAATCAACAATAGGAGCGAGTGCGTATTATAAGTTTGAAACGGATTTAGACCTGTCTAACAAGTAGACCATACGAGTGAATCTACATGATAGGCCTCAAAGCAATTCAAAATCGACCCAGTCACATGGATAACAGCGTTGTATTGCTGAAAAACATGTCGATAATGACGATTTTGCATCGTAGACCATAGCCGGTGGGGTTAAAGCACATCATCGCATACGGTCTTTCAGTCGGGTCTTTCAGCTTATTGTTAGATTTTACCTCTTCCCTTGTGACTTGAAGGCCGAAAGTTTTTCCCTGTGAAAACTAGTAGATTCGCGCTTTCTAATGAATACTTGGACTTACTACAAATTAATGGAGACGAAAAAGCGCTCCGTTGGGCCAGTTTTTTTTTTCATGTTTTCAAGCTGCTCTCTTAAAAACGCGTGTTTCCAACATTCAAACACTTACAGCTCTTTTCAAAGTCAATTCTATGGGGAATAGTGATCACCTGGAAAACTACAAGCTTTGCGCTTTCAACCAGTTACCACACACTTTTCAGAAAGTGCCGACATGCGATTCTTTTTTCCAGGGGGGGGGGCACAGGAAGGAAGTTAGCTTATAGCGGCAATTTAGTGCGCGTTCAAAATCATGAAAAATTCTATTTAAGTGTAAACATTTATGACTAAGCCTTTAAAGGGACAGAGACCCCCGCGGAGCAATCCCTTTTTCCTCAAAAAGTCTTAGTCCCTCCTCCTAGGCTTAGTCCTTTCTGTCCAATAAGTGAATATTACTTCTTATAGACGTTAATGTCATTCGGCACAAGCAAACATACATTATACAGAACACCTAAGGGAGCATGCATAGTCGGTCGTCCGACAGCAACAATCGTAACTGTAGCACAGCATTTGATGCATATCGATCGTCACACTTGGAGTATTCGACGTTACATTACGTATCGTTGTGATCGGACGACCGACTACCCTAAAAATAACCAAGTAAAAGCTGATAGCAGCCAACTATAAAACAACTCGAACTGGCATTAGAGCAGACACTGCACAGCGAGGCCCCCTTTTACCGGACAAGACCTTTCTCTCACCCGGAGCTTCTTCCCCGCAAAAATTGAAACTACCGTAAGCGGTGCGAACTACCGCACCACAACGGCCCCTGCAACTATGCGCGCGCCAATAAAAGAATTGAAGAATGACTTTGAAGAATTTTGGAGAATTCATGGAAAACATTGAGTCTATGCTGTACCGATCAGAAGAAGCGGGCGCCGCAGAGCAACTTTTCCGGTTGTCGCAGCGCGGAATTTTTTCGCTGCGGGAACCCCAGGTCCACCAGTGATCGAAGTGGACCCGTGGTTCTGACAGCAAAAAAAGGTTGGCGCTGCGAGAGGCGGAACAATCGTTGGGTCTATTCCAGTTATGGGGGCATCATGATGCCGTTTTTCCAGGAAGCTACGGCAACTCCGAGCCAGGGGGAATGTAGGCAGTCTAGGGGGGTGGGGGTGAAGGCAGTCACTTGACATGCGTGTCAAACTGGAATGTTCGAATTTACACAAGATGGTTGGGAAACTGCATCATGATGCCCCCCCCCTAACTGGAATAGACCCGAATCGTTTCCTGTCTTGGCGGACCACACAAGAGAAGCGGTGATTTGTGGACACCGAGGAAATCCAATGACTGGTAATCTCTCGAAACACTCTCTGAGCGAAGTTGAGCAAGTAACACATATCCGCCTGGTTGATAGTTCCAGTTTTTTTCGTGGATTCTCCGATATCCATTTTCCGGATTTACCTTTGCCGACTGTCTTCATCAGTACTGTCCAATATTCGACACATGTCTCCGCACTTCTATTCCAATAATATGAAGGTCAAAGGAAGTACAGCACAACTAAACACTGCATCGATACTAACTCTCCGCCAGTAGCCTAAGGGAAGTTATTGGGTAAGCGCGGAAATCGCTGTGAATTTTTGCGGTGCGACTCTATGTCTACTTCAACATGCAGCACAAAAGCACAAATACATCTAAGGCTGGGGTCAGAGTCCGCGAACGTCTCAGGTTTCGCTGGTTTCACGCGATCGCTCACGGAAATCAAAAGTGCCCGATTGATATTGCAAGGTGTTCTCCAATCACCACCACTTCTGCTTGAGGTCGAAGTCAGACTTTGCGAATCGCGCGATTCGCTACTAGCGATTCGCAGTCTGATATCGGCCTGATGGTGCCTGTCAAGCAGAATTCACAGCAGGATTAACAGCACCTTGCAGTATTCATCAGGGTACTTCCAAATCCTGCGATCCATCGCAGGTTTCGCGCAAATCGCGAAAATCAGCGAAACTTGCGACGGATCGCGGACTCTAACACCAACCTTAATGGAATTTCAACAGGGGTTGTTCAACCAGAACATCATCAGCCCAAAAAGCCAAACTAGGGTGCTATCTTAGTAGGGGGGGGACCACGCGGCGGCGCGGCACTCTGTCTTCTGCTCGTTCAAGGCTTAGTCCCCGAGTCCACGACAGCACGTATTTCGAAACTGCCACGTGATGGCAAAATAGTAATTTCAACTAGTAATGATAATAACATAATAATAATAGTAAAGTAACTGCCTCTGGGACTAAGCCTTGAAGAAAAAGAGGACAGAGCGCAGCACCGCCGCGTAGTCCCCCCTCCCCAACTAAGATAGCACCTTATTATGTTATTATTGTTACAGTTACTTATTACTAGTTACAATTACTATTTTGCCACCTCGTGGCAGTTTCGAAATACGCGCCAGCAGGGACTAAATCCTCAACGAGCAGATTCGCCTTCGATTACGTATGTGACTTAAAAGTGGGTTGGAATGAAGCTTTAGTTCACAAATAGTCAATGGATGATACCTCCAGAAAATTTAATGAAGGTATTTCCTCATAAAAAACGTATAAAGAGATATAAAAAAATAACAAAAATAGTCAAAGGAACGAAATATAGAAAAAATAACAAAAACAGTAAAACGAAACAAGTAAAAAAGAAATACGCAGAAAGACGGTGATGCGAAACGTCTCTGTCACATACAGCACCACAGCAGGACGTCATAGAGTAGCTATACGTACCGCAAAGGCGAAACATAACTCGAAAAGAAAACGAACAAAAAAAATCGAAACGACGGGACAACCAGATCTTCACGGTGAGCAGAAACGCTGCGTTCGTATAATTGCTATACAAACAAAGCGCTCCGCTTTTTCCAGGAAAAAAAACTTTTCAAGGGGAACTGGACCCTTCAATTTTTTCATCAATTAAGTTGGGATCAAAGAGCAGAACATAAAAAACTAGGAAACACCAGAAAAATCATTGGGAAGCTAGCCAGGCGTTTGAAACAATGCTTTAATGTATTTGGGAAAAAACTAACAAAATCAACTTTAAGTAGAAACACTTGATCGCAGTAAATTAATGAAACAATGCGGCACCTTTTCTATAAAAAAAGAAGAACCTAAACTCCAAAATAACTAACCTTTCTTATCTTGACGCACGTGCGTGGCGACATTCGCAATAGAGCACGTTACCACATTCGTTGCTAGTGCATCTTTGGGACAAAGTTAACACGAAATGTATCAGCGGGATCTTCTACTGTTTAAATACTGAAACTACTCCCTCACAATAGTGAATGCAAGGTAGTCCACGCGCAAATTGTGTTACTTAATCAACCCAAAAGAGAACTATGAGATTTTCCTTGAAACAAGAAGCTCATTAATATGTAAACGACTAATTCAAACTCAGTTTGAATCAATAGTGAAGAAATCCAGATCAACGTTCCAAAATATCGAAACGTATGCCTCAACGAGTGTGGTTTACTAGTACAGAAGCGATTTTCCCGCTATTCGCGCGCGGAACGTTTTTCGCTGCGGGACCCCAGGTCCACCACTGCTCAAGAGTTTCGCGCGCGAATAGCGGAAAAGTCCTTTCTGTTCTAGTGAACCACATCCTGCCTCAACTAATATTTCTCGCTCGCCAATATATTATGTGAAAGAAAATAGCGTCGGTTTGTGCCTGCAGAACACTTTATAGTAGGAGCTAAATGCGAAACATTTAGCCACACGTCAGGTAGTGTTCATAGTGTGCGCCATAGGAGAGTAGGGGAACTGGCGAAAGGTTGAATACGTATTGATCGTCCGAATAAGTGAAGGGAAATGGGAGGATCAATGGAAGGTCGCGTTCATAATCTACATTTTGGGAGATTGGGGAATAAGGAGAGCAGAAGAGGGTTCAATATTGATTGACCGACTAAATACCAGTTACATTCTACTCTCCATTCTCCTAATCAATACACTTCCAAAGTTTTCACCTGCATCTCCTCATTTCCTAATCTCTCAAAACGTGGACTGTGAAGGCTGCCTTTCACATACGCCGTTGTTCAGGGCGCTTGCGTAGTCGGTCGGACGACAGCAACGATCATTAGTGTCGCACAGCATTAGATGCGTATCGATCGTGCAAACATGCGACCGACAGCAGCTGTCGCACGACTTCACGATCAATACGCAGCTACTATCTCACACTACAGTCGGACTTTCGAAATACC
>KZ346178.1:35854-53602 GCA_002352805.1 Teladorsagia circumcincta | reverse complement strand
CGACACACCAAGTTAGCGGTTTATATAATAGAAGGATCCTGCGCCGAACGAAATCTATGGATCAATTCATGTGATTCATTCTTGTCAAAATGAGGTTGAAGATAATTCTTTACGTAATATTATGGATATTATAAACCCAGTAAATACTACAAAAATCAAGATAGGAAGAACAAGGAGCGTAGTGCGAATGGGAATCGTAGCAAAGAACTCACCACAGGTCTTCGTTAGATATCGGAGCTTTCTTCTGCTGCAGCACTGGCTACAAATGACCTGCAATTTAAAGATTTTGACCTGAGGCTGACCTAAAGTTTCGATACTATTGGCCCACACATTGGAGTTTTCCCATGAGTTCGCAGTACGGTCATACTTGGTGAGATGAAACGAGGGAAAGTCTCTCATGAACATTTTCTATGAGTACTATTCCCATCCATTTTTTTCATGAATTCCTGAAAAAAAATGTGGAATCGTTGAGGGGGGGGGGAGGGGGGCGGGCAAACCAACGTGCGGAGTCCAACGCATCTAAAACCTTAATACCGCTTCCAACATTAGAATTGCTTAGGAAAAGTTTCACTCACCCAACTACCCCTTCGCAAGGAAATTGTTTCACACACCTAGTTCTTGCCTGTAGAATTAGGATTACTTGAGTTGCTCGAACAGTTGCGCCACAATGAATCCCCGCCCAACTGCAACTGCGAATTCGTCTTCGATTTTTTCCCGAATGGGCTCTATCCAACCCAATTTTTTTAGGATGAAAGTCGAGTAAAATCTTGTAGGTTCTCTACAGGAACCATGTAATTTTCAGGATTCCCTTTTCTTGCTAGGATTATGGGTTGGTCTGACATGTGAACCCTCCTGTGTGCATTTATGTATATACAGGGGGGGGGGCGGCAAAAGAAAGAGTCTTTTCCACCCATGTTCAAAGCAAAATAAATTGCCCCTTCCCAAAATCAAACCAAATGAACCCAACTGCATATTGAAGAGCACTTTCTATTCCATCAGAAGAATAGCATCGGGTTCTCCTACACCGACGACATCAGAAGACGGAGACGGTGAAGGCAGTGAAGGTGGGCCTGCTTCTGCTTATTACGGGACATCTAAAGAATATATTGACGCGGAACTCCGAATTACAGCGGCAGTCTTTGCAACAAAAAGTTTGATGATGTGCGTCATGAGCATATAACCCTTTCCCCCCCCCTGTACATATGTCAGTAGCACAGTGAGGATTGGACAGCTACACAAGGGCCATGATGTCGCCCAAATACAAGAGACGAGCTTGAAGAAGAACGACATAAACTAAACCGTCGGCTTCACCCACTGCCCTTCATAGGCGAGTCTCACGACCAAACCACAACTGCGGATTACTACTGGTTGTGTTCAAGGTGGGGGGGGGGTGGGTGGGGAGAAAAATAGTTGAGGGCGAACTCGACGATCTGTTCAATCGCCACTCTTCTATTCTTTGACTCTGTAGCCATTCAAAGTGATGTAAGTCGAGAAATGCCTTGCATGTGTGTGCACAGAGTTCGTTATCGTTGCGCCATGCCACACTTGACCCCGGCTATGTAAATTCGGCCTCCTTACCCTCACTGTCCGACATTACTTCTAAGGTTTCTCGACTAGTTGGTCCTAATTTGAAAATACGTAATAGGCTTGAACTGCTCCATGAAGTACCGATCCATCACCAGTTTCAAAGAAGTTTGCTTGTTCTAAGCCTGAGAAGGTACTAAGGTACTCTCAAGAATGGCTGGTTTACGGTATGTACGATATTAGAGATTCATTCAATATAATATCAACTCACAAGGGTCTTCTACCCTTTCCCTTTCGAGAGTACTGAAACTTCGATGAAGCTTGACTTAGTTGCTTCTTCGAGACCCTTTCAGCTTTACCAATCATATGAGCGGTCCTTTGTGGCATTCCAAACTTCTTTGCTTCGTTTTTTCCCCACACCATCACCTATCTCTACTGTAACTCCCTCGTCGATGATGCAATGAGTGTTCAGTAGCAGAGGCTGAGGTGACAATCTGCGGTCATCAGTCGGGGCGCTTTGTTCCCCGGACGGTTGACCCGGGCGCGGCCAATCCCAGGAGGGCGGGGCGTCGAGGTCAGCAGCCTGTTGCGCAGCCGTCGTCTGCTTAACACACCCCTCACCGGAATTCATAGCGCGCTGACCCGAAGAGGTCAGCAGAGTTCGTCCAGCTCCTCCACTATCACCTACTCCTCCAGCTCAAATGGACCTGAATGGCACGCTGTCGGCGTTGATCCGTCGACCGGCCGTCATGCAACCGACGGCATTCCCATTCAGTGCATTTCTGCATCATCCTTTGATGACGTCGCTACCGTTTCCACTAGGAAGCGCTATGGATCCGTCGTTGTTTGGCGTTACGCCAGCTGAGCCACAGTCAGCTGTCACTCCAAAAAAAGCTCGACTTGACTCGCCTTGCAGTCCGCTTTCACAAAGCAGCACTGTCTCGTCTACTCAGGTAATTTTTAACCTATAATCATGGCATCGTTGCATATTCCAAGACTTGTTCTCTAGTCGGCGGAGGGAAATACATCTCATGGGCAGAAATTGTGGAAAAATCCCGATCTTTTTCAATATCTCATCAAAAGTTGCAATATTTAGGTCATTAGGTGGGATACAGAAGAGAGTTCTTCTATTGGTGCATAGCCAGTGGAGCTACTTTCACTGTCAGAAGTTCAATGGCCTTGAATTTTATATTTTACAATGTTACTTATTTAATAAATCTTTGTACGCTCTTAGTACACAGGAAAATCAATCGGTCTTGACGTTTAAAGCTGTTTTTCTCCACCTTATAGTCCGAATTTGTTTTCATTTTGCTCCCCTTGTCCAAAGGTATATGAGGGTGGTCAACTTTAGGGATTTAGAAGAAGCTTAGCAAATCTCGAAAATTTCTCAAAACATGAAACTTTTCAAATTTTGTAATTTACTACAAATGAAACTGAGATGAAGGAGCATTCCACTCTCTACTGAACTTTTCTTCTTTTAAAGATTAGTACCAATTCTGAAGAAAACCCACGTGCATGAGCATATTCTAACAAGTGCATTTCTGTAATGGCTTCCCTAATAGACTTTAGTTGTAATAAAGTTCAGTACAAGGAGTAGCTCAAAACGTAACGCTAAAAACAAGCACCCTCGGAAACACTGTTGAACGGTGGGGATCTGCCATCAAAGTCCCACACTGATAGTTTCAAGAGCTCGAAGGAGCTCGTGAGATTCATTACGTGCCACCTTCAGCAAGCATGAAGAGGGCTTTTGATACTTCAATCAACAGCAACTTTTCCAAATACCCTCCTGAAATGAACCAAGTATTGAAGTTGGGTTCACAATGATAAAACCTTTCTCTGCGATGCGCCATACATTTCCCTCCTATTCGAGATTGTAGTGGCATTTCATTGCTTTTTGTCCACTACAAGGATTTTTTGGGAACAATTAATGAACAAGAAACCCCTATCTAACCCCCCTCCCACCTATCCAATGCTATGTATTATTTAAAATGTAATCGACTCTGGATGGATGTATGCTTAGCTGTTTTATGCGGGTCACGATCCACGGTTCGAATTGAGAAATGATGTATGACACTGCTCCTGTCACCACTTATCCAACAATCAGTGAGAATAAGCTCCTTTACCCGTATATTTCTTTCATCAATCCACATCCGTTGAGAAGCCTCGGGATTCCGTGAAATAAGGGACGTTCGTCTGAGCAGAGCGGACCAAACTTTTTTTCCTTTTAGCGTTTTTGTATGCATATGATTGTTCTTATTTAACCCCATATCAGTGCTGAATACTACTTATTTTAGCTGTCCAGTCCTCAAGCATCACCGGCTCGAAAACTCGCAAAACCGATTCCGGACGAGAAGAAGGTGAGGGATGGACTCTAAGTAGTCATGGTGTTGGTTCGAACGGTTTCCGGTTACCTACCAAGAGCGCGGCATTGTCCTTTTTTCCACGTTGGCCAACTGTTACGCTACGGCATTCTTATACAACTGGGCGTAATTACGGTCGGGCTATTCTAATCCGTCAGAATTACTGCCTCAATGAGGGGTCAGCGAAGGGCAGACGGGACCATCACACACACACTCAGCAACTGCTGGCCACCCATCGTTCGTCATACAGAAATGCTAATCACTTTTGATGGATGCGTTTTCCCGAGGGTTGGGGGACTCCCACGGTCTGAGAACAACGCTCTTAATAGTTACACGGTCCGGTTACGGTAGACAGCTGGATAGAACCAGATTTTTTTTTTACCTCCGATCCAAGCCCCAGAAAGTCATTAAGACCCTTTGGGACATAACAGTAACGCCTGCCCATGAATAGTGCTAGGCAAAGTAATCATGGCAGGTTTATTGTTTTAGTCTCAAGGGCAAGTGGCTTTCAGTAGCTTCGATCAGAGCTAAAAAAATATCTCGTTTTGTTTACTTGTCTACAGTAATCGGACGATGCGGAGCGGCATCACACCGTAAAAAGTTTCCTGTCGGGACCGCAGATCGATCATCGTCTATGATACGGCTGCTAGACCGATTTAGTCAAATATGAAGTAAAGGTGTTGAAAGGCGGCGATGATTGATGAGCGATGACGACGGTCGCTGAGTGATACGATAGCGGCGTGACTGTAGGTTGCGCATTCGGATAAACACTGAACAGCGCTCTTCTTTTGAAGTTAAATAGTTCTTATTTTCCATCGATCAATCCCCTTTCGGAATGCGCCACGCATTTCACTGCCGTTCAGAATCCTTGTGGCGAGTTGGCCTCACAATGATTGCGAAAGCCAGCCGATGTACAACTTGATTGTTTTACCCTCCTAGAAAGTCTGGAGCAAGTAACCAATCCAGAAGCGGTGGAAGTCTTGGTTATGCTAGGCAGGACTCGATCCGTGATTTCGTACTAAACATTTAGGTGATCAGGGAGCCATTTACTGCTACATTTCCGCCTTCCTTTTTGAGTGAGGCAGGGAAAACCACAAATTTCCCAACGGTACAGTCGAACCTCAGCGCTGTTCAGCTCCTCTTCTGTTCAGCTAGCGGACCTCGACGCGGTTCTATGTAATAGGCACCTCAACTGACCTCATCGATGAGGTCTTTGAGGGTCAGCGGCGGCCGCGCAACTGCTCTTGTTGCCTGTCAGTCTTTCTACCTGCGATGAGGTCACCGCTCCTACAAAAAAGCCAACCAACTGTCGTGCACGCCGAGTGCTGGGATTATTCGCAACGTGTAAAATAAATAATACTGTTCGTACTAGGGATTTCCTACTTATCGCATGTATAGGAGCTTAGGACTTTTTCAAGAAAGAGGGCATTAGCGCTCAAGCAAGAAAATTGCAGATTTCAGATCATGTCATCTGAAACATAATTCATAGACTCTGGGTCGTTTGGTCTCCAAATCTCAGAGACGGAAATCGGACTGCAAAATCCCACAATTTATCCATTTCGCCATTTGTGGCAAATTTGACTAGATAAAGAATAAAGCATTCGCCGTCAGTCATCCCGTTCGGGAGCGGCATGCATTTTTGTCCCATTTGTACATTCACTGTAGCAACTTTAATGCGATTTGGCCTATACAATGACTTACGGTGGCCAGCCGTTGTACAAGTCAGTATTTTTTTTTACCTTCCAGACAAGTCTGGTACTAATCAACCGACACCAGAGGGATGGAAGTCTTGGTTGGCCTGAACGACGCACCACCCAAGATCCGACCACGTGCGTGGAAACCAGCGCCACTTCACACTACACCACTTCCGCCCCAAAATCCCAAATTTATTCGAGATCTGACTGAGTCCTTGAAAAAACGTCCAAATGGTATCAGAACTCACCTGGCTTTCTAGGATGATGCTTATTATGAAAGACGCCGACGGAACAACGACGCAGCGAAACGATCCAGAGATGCCCGACGTTTCAAAGAGGAGCTGATTGCCCAACGAGCCACCCGCCTTGAACAAGAAAACGGCCAGCTTCGGGGACAGGTGGGTATCTTAATTTTTGGAATTGGTGAGTAACCGATACAGCTTTTGTAATTTGCCCGAACCAGTTAAAAATCGTGCAAAATGAGTGCCAAATAAGTGATAAAGTCTATAATCATAATCTATAAGATGGTCATAAAGAAAATTGTGAGAAAACTCTCATATCCAAAAGAAATGCCTTCTTCTGCATTTTTAGTTATTCTCTGAAGTTATGGAATCTGTAATTTGAAATCATTTCAATATTTTTTTAGAATATTAAATTCCATAACCTGTTGGATTCAACCGCTCCATGCAATGTCGTAGGCACATGAGACCTACGCGTGCGGCTGCGCTGCGGCTCTGGAGCCATAATAAGTGCTTATAAGTGGAAAAGGAGCCATGGGGTCCAAAGACAAGACAGAAAAACGGATTCCGAGAAATTCCACCAACGTAAGATCTCTTTTGTGTCCGGCGCCGCATCGGGACCGCACACAACAATTTCAGATCTACACCACACTTGTGATGTCAACTGAAATTTGCAAATGATTGTTTGAAGCGCTACGAGATCCTATTCCGGGTCTCATCCAATAGGTAGGGCATGTGATACAACGGTTCACATCTCCTGAAGTAATACAATTTTCGATACGGTAGAGAAACTCCCAGGTACGTGTAAAGCGGAAGCAAAATGGTTCACACACCTCGAAAATTCCCTCCTTTGCAAAAATTGGGATTTCTGTAGGCGACAGCAACTGTCGCACCACATGCCTCCCTCTACTGGATAAGAACCCTCTTATTCCCAATACACCCGTGTTCTAGGCGCTCCCACTTCTTTCTCCGTTGGCACAGTTAAACCCATCTCCAAAGAGGAGAAAAAGAACGAATCAATTTTAAAAGTTTCAAACTACACCACAAATTCATTTTCAGGTGGCTCTCCTGAAATCGGAAACAGCCCGTCTTCAATTGCTGCTCTTTTCAAGACAACAACTATCAGCTGTGACAGCTACAAAGACGGACAACAAAAGCGAGTCAATTGACGCGCTTTTGCACAACGTTCGCGCTACAGTACTTCCAAGTGAAATGGAAGCCCAACTTTAATCACATGCTACGCGTTTTATCATCGTTTTCGCCAATATCAGCTACATCTGCTGAATGCTGCTCAGTTTACGCTCAGGTCATTTGATGTGCAATCGTGTCTAGTTATTGAGTTACCAATTAGTGCTTTGTAGTTAAGTTACCGTCTAGTGCTTTCTTGTGTACAGTACCACCAACGTTACTATACCCCCCTTATTTGCCGAGTCGTTCTTAGTCAATGTACAGCCATGTTGGGCCTTTCCAGGGCTAGTTCAAATGCTAATTTTTCATTAAGTCATGTTAAGCTTTTCAATAGGTTTCTCACCATAACGAGTTCTACATACAGGATTGATCGTATCGATTTCATTGATTGTCTCAGGTTTCTACGCGGTTTCTTTCGTCCAAATACTTGCTTTATCCGTTTGCTGTGTATTTGTTATATGTGTATTCACGGGTGTTACTTTTTTTTCAATAAACGTACTTATTTTCTCGTCTCTTTTTCAAAAAATCATGCAGCTTTTGCGGGGGCGGCGTGGCAAATACACCGTAAGAAATGAAGAGGACCAGTGCGAATGATATGCAGCCCATGATCAAACCATAGATGAAGCAAGGAACTGGAAAAGGCAATTTTACGAAAAAAACATCGCTTGGAAGCGGGGTCGATCTCATTTCTGATATGAGTGATACATCCAAAAAAAACTACTTGAAAAAGAAAGAATGTAAAAATGGAGTGAAAGGGATGATATACCATAGAGGAGAACGGTAAAACAACAGCAGAAGCACTGGCAACCTCTCAAATAGAGGAGCAATCCAACCACGTTGACTATTTCCATTGGATGCGCCACACATTCGACTACCATCCAGAATTGTTAAGGAGTTGGGATGTTTTGTGTCCCCAACCTTTAGCTTACAGTGAATGGCCAGTGAAGTCTTCATCGCCAGGTAAGTGAGGAGAAATATCGAGAAAAGCGCCGACCGTGCTTTCTAGCCTCACTCGATCTGGAGAAGGCATTCGACCGTCTACCGCGAGCAGTACTATGGAGATCAATCAGGGAATGGATCGTGCTAGAACACCTGACTTCTCTGTGGTGAAGGACATGTACGATGGGGCCAAGGCAGCCATACCCACCTTACATAGCCTGGCAAAGGAGGTCAACATCGCGGCTGGGGTGCACCACGGGTCAGCTCTAAGCTCCTTCCTCTTCCTCCTGATACTAGACGTCCTGGTGAAGGGGTTCATAGAGGGGCCAGTGAGGACCAATTCTACGCTGACACCATCGCCCTAACAATGGATAGCAAAAAAGAACTCCGGGGCAACTACAGAAAAGGCAGGAAGTGCTAGCTGAAGGTGGTCTCCGACTGAATGTCAAGAAGACCAAGCTCCTAAACTCTGAAAAAGGAACAGAGCCAATCGTTGACAGTCATGGAAAGTCCAAGTCCTGAGTGGAGAATTTCCGATACTTTGGGAGCGATCTAGCAGCTGACGGGAGTGTGGACCAGGCAGTGAAGTATGGATCAACGCGGCATGGATGGAATGGAGGGGTTTCACTCGAACCCTCTGCGATCGGAGGTGCTCCAGAGCGCTCAATAGGAAGGTGTCCCGGACTGTGGTAACGCCTCCGATGCTGTACGGTAGCGAGTGCTGGCCCATGCACAAGAACCACGGAAGGCAGCTTCACTCCGCTGAGATGACGATGCTGAGATGGGCCTGCGGCTGGACGCGGCTGGACAGGGTCAGAAATGGGTACTCAGGACGATACGAGAACAACGTCTGCGATGGTATGGGCACGTGGAAAGGAGGCCACAGGACCACTCGATAACAACAGCGGTAAACTTCGAAGCGCAAGGTAAGGGACCGCGAGGAGCCCCAAAGAAGAGATGGAGGGACGCCATGAAGAAGGACTTAACTGAAGTCACGGCCACGGTAGAAGACGCCCTGGATAGAACAACGTGACGAAGACTGGATAGAACAACGTGGAGAAGACTGATAGGGACAGTGGACCCTGCGACTGCGCGGTACTGACGCTACATAGGGAGAAGAAGTAGAAGCTGGCCACTGCTAAGTAAGTCTCTTGCTCGCTAAGGTATAGACAGCCTTTCTTAAATCTCAGGAGGCCTGACCCTACCTGAATTCGATCCCCTCAAGGTTGCAGCGCCTCTAACTACCACTTCATCACAGCTTCATCAGAAAAATAGAAGACTCAAAAAATCTGTAGAGGCGCGATACAAGCGTACTGTAATATAGATTTTATACAAGTTTAGCTCCACGATGTCATCAGAGAGCGATTCGGTATACCTCCGATTGCCGACAAGTGCGCGAAGCCCGTCTCCGATGATACGGTCATGTTCTTCGCAGAACTAGACGTGATCGGAAAGCGGCCTACATACTTGAAGCCGGTTAACATTTACCTCGACCAAGCATTTAATCGAGAAGCACATCAGAACGGCGGACCTCGCCAACAGGCGGGACAAACGCTAATGAATGAGAAGAGACAAATTTAGCTCCACACAAGTCATTCAAAAGGTTCCGAATTTGACTAGACCTTTTCGGGATGAGTCATCAACTCCGCCGTCATCCACAATCTTAGCCTAGTGAATTTTTGACGGAATTTGTTCTGAGCAATGATGTGGGAGCACGAGCAGGTGTGATGTACGTTAGCATACTTATTCTCACACTCAAATCTTACGCAAATTAATCGACCCCAGACGTATGGAAGTCCTGGTCGGTCTCAACGAGATTCGAATCGGGACCAATCTCCATGAGATCGAGTAAACGATGGCACCCATCATTGCACCCCTTCGTCACATTACCAAATTGGTGTCAATAAACCTGCAACGGTAACCTCACGGAGACTGTACTAGTCCACACCACCACACAGCCCTCTTTGGGCTCTTAACCTCATTCTGACCGCCATTTGGTTAGCAATTATTATTGAAGCACAAACGCTTCCGTCAAATGCCCTTTCAACAAACCGCAATTATAGTAGCATCACCTAATTCGACACGTATGTGGGGTAAGAGCTACCGTACTCGACACGACAGGTGGCTTTCGAACAATACTCCAAAGGATGACTGCGGCGGATAGACAAGCGTATGAAATGACTAACAGCCGGTAATCGTAAATAGATTCACCGACCTGGCCAAAAATTGCCTGCTCAGGTGAGTCGTTGCGAACCGTCAATCAGGTACAGCAGACAGAGCCCACTTCATAGTGAGAAAGTGCTGGCACCTAAAGTTTGCACACAAGCATTCAACAACCTTATTTTCATGTGTAAATTTTGGTAAAAAATATGCCCACTCAGTTTCCTCATTTCACAAGGAAATTGACCCAGCCACTACGGAGGTTCCTCTCTCAAATGAATCTGCTGTAGTGGATCGAGTCATTGCCCCAAATGTCCCTTACACTGGAATTGAACCCATTTCGAATTATTTCACCTTTTCAACACTGTGACCTTGCAAGCCTTTATAACCATTTCTGTCCTTCGGTAGTATGACGGAGTTCACGACCACTGAGCAAGCGGTCGCGGTGCATGTGCAGTGTGGTAACACTACCTCTGCACGGAAGCACACCTAAACAAACGCGCCTTCAGCCCTCATCATATTCATTAGCTATTTACTACGCCTTTGGTGACAGCTTCGCTATGAACCACACAGTTCTTTTCTCTCTTAGAAATTCTTTTGATTTCAAGGCCTCATCCAGTTAGGGAGGGGGCATGTGGTGAGGCAATTCATGTCGTCTAGCGAAATTGAATTTTTTTTTTCACTGGAGAAAGAACCTCCGGGGTGAGTGTGAAGGCAGAAGCGAAATACATAGTTCAGCATCCCCGAGATTTATTCTCCCTGCAGCCCTGCAACTCTTAGCGGCAGCAAGTGTGCCACTACATGCCTTACCAACCCCCCCCCCCACCTAGATGAGACCCTGATTTCTTGATTTTCTCTACCTAAACTGCCAAGAGAAAGAACATATTCTCAAGACATGTATGGGTGAAAGAAAAAATGTGGGGTCTACTTGGCCCGAGAAGCCTTAAAGTTACCAGTTACTATCAGCCGCCTAACGAACAGCTAGGACTTACAATAAGCCTAGGAAGCAGATTGAGCGCAGTAGCATCGTGTTCGCATTGACGCGCACAATCTGCCCCTCGTGCAAGCGCCGGATAGATCGAGGCGGACTACTATTTTTCGATTAAGTGTGTTTCTGTTCAACGTCAATATTTTTCTGAACACTAAAAAGATTTATAATGTAGGAAACTGCCACTTCAAGAAAGCTACCGCTTTTGTGCAGTATCTTCAAAACTTTGTAGGTTATGAGTTAGAGAAAGAAAAATTACAGAAATGAGCACTTCTTCGTTTGGAAGGTTGTAATTTTCTTCAAACATGAAAATGAGGGAAGTGATATCATAATTCTAATTGTTTTCTTTCTAAAAAGGACATCAGGTTTTGCGAAGTCTCTTTTCTTCAAAAAATCGCCCCGTTGGAACGTTTTTTTCCAGAACAGGGTTTTTTGGCTTTCAAAGGCTACTATAACTTTCGCCTGAATGAACCTTTGGCGATTCTTGTCCCCTGAGATAAACCAGAAGGTTTGAGCTTTCTTACGAATACTTTAATTCTTTCGAAATTGATGGAGCCAAAAAAAGCCCCGTTGGACCATTTTGGGGTAATCGCGGACCGATTTTTTGCAGAGCGCTGATTTTTTTGGCTTTGAACTGTTATAACTTTTTTCATATTTGACTTATTGTAATTCTGTCCCCCTGGAAGAAACTAGAAGGTTAAGGCTTCCCAATGAACACTTGATCTCGTTTCTAAAATGACTCATTCACAAAAATCGCCCCGTTGAACCTTTTTTTTTTCATGAATTTTCGGAGCTCCTCTCATGAAAACACGAGTTTTCAACATTCAAACACCCACAGCTCTCTCCAAACTCAATTTTGTGGGCAGTAGTGATATGATGACATCGCACAAGCGTTGCACTTCATAACGAATACTGAATGTTCTTCAGAAAAAAAATTCCCAAACTCTTCTTGTAAGCCTTGAACAGTTAGTATACCCAAGTTGTCACTCTTTTACTAACTTAGGTCTAGTTTGAAAACATTGGTTCTCTTCGAGAGCATATTGGCGTGCGAGAGCAGTCGAATGTGAACACTTCTGCAGCTGACTTCTGCTCTGGAGTGCGCCATGCACTCTTTTGTGGTTAATAGTTGGAGAAGCACTCGAAAGCTATGCCTCTTATACACGTGATTTTAAACATGTTGAGCGCTCCAAATAAGTAAATGTATAAATCGCAATGCCCATAACTGTAATAGAAGTGCTTAAAGTGATGAAGCAGCGTCAAAAAGGCAAATTTGAAGAGGTTTTCTTATCTATACCCGACAGAAGAGAACCTCATCTTGAAACTTAACCGAACCTAATGCCATTAATGAGGCTACACCGGACACTTTTTCAAATTAGTTATGAGATAAGAAGGCGCTCATGTCCTTGGGGAGGGGGAGGGGAGGGGACATTCAAGTTAGTGAGTCAATTATTGTGCTTGGGACTAAGTCTTGGGTAATGATAGGGATTCTGGATGGAAGATGTAGGCAGTATGTATCCTACTTGGCGTTCCTCCCCTGTCCTAGGCCTAGTCTCACTGAACATCGGGCCTTCTGTGATCTTCCCCCCCCCCCCCCAGGAAATGAGCGCCGATAAGAATATACATTTTGTCAGAGTTGAATGACAACCCTATGCAAAAACAAAGAACAAAGCACAATTTTTGCAAACGGCGTTCTTTGATATTTGTGATAATTTGCGTGCGTGCCGTTGCGGAAACACCGAAAATCACGTGCGAAAAGTCAGCTGTTTTTGCGACTGTAGACGGCTGTGGTTTTGTTATCGCACGTTCAAAGTCGCCACTACTGCGGTTCGTTCATTTCTCGACAGCCCATCGCTGCAGAAATTGATTTCATTTATCTGTCCATGAAATGCTTCAGCTTAAAAACTTGCTTGTTGTCCCTTTCTCTTTATTCCCAAGCGAATATTTTTCCAGCTAATTCTGTATGAGCAGTAGCCCGTAGATAGACATTTACCGTCTGTCATTCACCTATTCTCCAGCCCATATTGATTGATTTGCTGTGACTCATTTTACACCATATGTTGCGCCTCAAGTGCAGAGAGTCAAATAATTTTGCAGATTTTAGCGTGAAAGCATTTGTCACCGTTGGAGTAAGCCGTGACTCCTTGCGCCTTCCAGTCATTGCAGCGGTTTCAAGCGCTCTGGCGCTTCACCATGATCGATCGAACACGATTAAGCATCAGATCACGACCGATATCGATCGGTCCCAGCTCGCTGTCAGGTGCGTTTTGTTAATTTCTTTCTTGGGTCATCGCAGCAGTGAGTCATGTAATCAAAATGACTCAGCACCCTGTGCCTATACTCACCCTATATGTCTGAGTTACTTTCGTCCCATTTACTACTGCGCGAGATTCCCGAGGACATGTACGCCTCACTTCGATCCTGAGGGCAATTTTATATGGCAAATTCACAACTAGGTTAGGCCTCGAAACAATGAAATCGTAATTAAATACGGTGTTATTAAACAATATTTTTCATATGGGTTTGGCTTTCGTTTTAGTCCTCTATTCGATACCGGGGTGTGGTTCATTAGGACAGGAAGCGCTTTTTCGCTTTTCGGATGCGGAATTTTTTCGCTGTGGAAACTTCAGCTCCACCAATAAGAAGGAGTGGATTTGGAGTTCTCGCAGCGAAAAAATTGTCGTGTGCGAAAAACGGAAAAGTCGCTTTCTGTCCTAGTGAACCACACTTCGATACCTGTCCTCGTATTCCCACTATTGGTACTTGCGGAGGGTGTGTGAATGATTATAAAAAATATGGCTAATAGCTACCTATACAGATTCACTTTATTGGTTAGACTTCAATCACAATAGAGTAAAAGGATTTCAGTTTACACACAATAGCCCCGTCAAATTGGATTCCGCGCTTCGTCCGCAATCGATCGCCACCTCACGGCTGCACTGCCATCGACGATTGTGTCTCTTGCAAGCTTATAGAATTCTAATGCTCAAGTCATGAACGCCACCATACGCCCTATAACTTTGTAACTTACGATTGAAGGCAGGCCGCTTATTTTTCTTAATATTCCCTATTTTGTCGAAGCGCTTTCGTTTTACTTGTTAGTGCACATCTTCAACGTCAGCTGTGGGTCACTATCCTTTACATTCAAAGTTTTGTTTCCGTCAGGTTTTTGTTGACTAAGAAAATTCCCATTCATTTTGTGTTAGTTAGGTATAAAAATCCTTCCGCAAACTCCATTTGACTACAAGCCCTTTTTTCGTTAAAATTCAGAGGTGATGTAGAAGCAGATGCTTCAGATATGGGATGTGTACTCCTTTTTTTACTTAACTGAACCTTTTGTCAATAATACTCTGTTTTATATAAATTTACCTCTTCCGTCACAAATGACACATTTTTAGCTTTTCAATACCATTTCTTTCTTCTTTTTCTCTCATTCGGATTAGGTTGCTCAGATCACTTTTCTACACTTATTAATGTTCACGCATAATATATTAATGTTAGTGCATTCAGCTCACCCTTCGGAGGGACTATGCTCCCCACCTGATCTAAACCACACTCCACCTGGTGTTGTAACGAAATTGGACGCATTCCACAGACCGAAACTCAATTGGAGGTTTGATTTTATTCTTTACATTTTCGTTCGAAGATCCTTTGTACGTTTCTTGTAACCATTTTTCCTCAATCCCCGCACATCTTATTTGATAGTAGTTCATTTCACATGTGCCCCATGTGAATGTGGTCTTTTGGAGAAAGGGGAATGATGAGAGGAGACCCACAGTTTTCCTTTCAGGTCAGCGGGCTTTAGACTACACATTGACTTATGCTTGAGCCTAAGTCAATGTGTAGTCTAAAACCCGCTGACCTGAAAGGAGTCAAGTATTGGCTTGTTATGAGCTGATCAGGGGCCGGAAGGTATGCTCCCCAAACCGGAGAGGAACCCCGTTTTGGTAAGGCATGCTTCGCGAAAGCACTCGGGGAAAGGCCATGCCCACCGGTTCGCGGATATCTTCCCAACTGACATGCAATCGTGGAGATATCGCTGTGCTTGACATTTGTGAGAGCTTTCGGGAGAACATATTACCAGAATGGGATTCGGGAAACATACCTTACTGTCCCCGAAGTTTGAGTGACTGCTGGTTACCACCGCGAATAGTTGCAGAACCATATTGCTTTTTTATTGCTTTCAGAATGACCGGTGAACGCCTTGTTTGCTTATGCTGCTCAAAGAAGAATCAATGTTTCTGCAAGAAATGCACTTTGGAGAAGTGTGAGTTCCACTGTAATCACATCGCCATGAATATCAGTCGGAACGTTTTCAGTAAAATTCTATTCACGGAAGGAGAACATATCGATAAGATCGATACGGAAAGCAGAATTGGAGAGAGAAGTTGACAGCATTCTCGGAGAGGTGGTGGGTTCTAATTATCGGATTGTTATAGCCCTAAACTCACCCCTCATACTTCGGCTTCAAGTCTGTTTTGACTTTTAAATGACTTTGCTGACATCGGCACTTAGTGTATATTGTCAGCTCGGTAAGCTTTGTACTTTTAGTCTCATCTCCACGCTGAAATCAACACAACTACGGCCAACATAACATTGCTGAGAAAATGGGTTGACGAGAAGAAACAAATAAATAAATTGAAAACAGATCGTCTAGCAGCGATAGAACAGATGATCGCTAGCACAGCTAGGCATGCTAATAAAGTTTTGGTGAGTGATCGAGCATTCGTGATGGTTTCTTCATAAAAATGCCACATTGCAGTCTTACTACGATAAGCACGATGCAAATGAATTGACTATGCAGAAAAGACGAGAGTACAAGGAAGCTAAAGTCAGCGAAATGAATAGAAACGTAGGTTGTTATGATGACATTTTGTTGACTCCTTTCATGCTTATTATCTTATTCTAGGTTTTCCTTCTACGCAAATCTCTTTGTGGTTCCTTGTTTTCCATCTTCCCCGTCTCTGAAGTAATCGCCCAGAGTGTACGACCACAGGGTACTACTGTTCGAGCTGATGAGAAAACAAACGGGTAAGCGGCCAATTCAGTTGGAAGGCTCAATAGAGAAAGATTGACATTGAAATAATAGAGGATTCACTGTAGAGGCGGCCTAACGTCATGGCGAGAGCGTAACGACGATTTTTTGATTTGATTATTTTGTAGAAATAATCAATTCTAGAACTGATCAAATTCAACTGAGTATAACAGTAATGAGAGGGTTATTGATTTTATGATTCCGATTCTAACATAAGTCATATCCTGAGTGCTAGAAAACTTTCGATGAGATTTCGACGAAAACTGACTTGCAAATGATAAGATCGATTGTGACGTGCATAGAAAGCTTTGAGCATCGAAAACTTCATGAAGAAATGCTGATGGAAACAGGTCAAGAAATAATATTTCTGCTTTAGAAAGTGGACTATGGTTGGTGGTCACCAAATCGAAGAAGGGCCGATGATAAAAGTGAGTTTCTCTCATATTTGGATTGAATGAGTTCAAAGCCATTCATAATTCTTACATGGTCTGGTCGATCATTCTAGTTTTACTATCGGTTTGTCCCGCTGTCTCCCCATCATATCCCGCTTAGAGCCATTCCACAGTTTTTGTTCAAAAGTCATTTGTTCTTTATCCACCGTTCTGAAAATTCACCGATATCAATGTTATTTTCATTTGTTTATTAATACGCTACATAAGTTATACGTGAGAAAACAAACAACATAAGTCGTAGTAGTACGTCATCATCTGGTAAAACTCAACAATTTCTTTTTCGCAAGCTGTTTAAAGTGCATACAAGCAGGAGAGAGTAGTGCTATAATTTCATTTCTCATGCGAAACTATGAAATATGCTCATACAGCTCCATTACCTCATCACTAAGATCACTCTTTCACAGCATGTGCGTCTTAAAAACCATCCAATTCAGGTACGAGACAACTTCTTGTCAGATGCAGCACGTGAGCGGCTCGGAGATGCTTTGTCTGACTCACTCCTTAACCTCACTACCGATTTGCGCTCACCATTTGCTGCTTTTCTACTATCTTTACAACTTGTAAGCAATATAGCGGCGATTTTCGACTTCCGACTGCCCTATCTGGTATGTGACTTCGTTCAGATATATTGATAAGAGGGCCTACCTCCTCTCACAGGCATCAGGTACCGTATTTTTAGTTGTCTTTTCGTGATGTTTCTCTGAGGGAGCGTTGGAGTCGTGAGCTTTTAGACAACGATTGGTGAGCAATATACGACCCTATTTCAGTCATTTCCTTGCAAGGAAGTTTTTCCACTCTGAAACATTTCCTTGGATATTTTTTTCCATCAGCTGCAATTTCAGGTTCAAATTTTGTCAGTCAGTACTATCATTAGGCCTTCATTTGGGAATGCCACCCGAAAATCTTCACTTCAATTATCCTCACTCCAATATAATCGAACAAGCAAGATTCGTTCTCGAAGGAGTCGTTGCTCCCAAGGTTAGCTAAAAGGTTTTTTTTTAAATTGCGGCAACTAATTCTTTCTTGGAAAGAAACTGCTGTTCTCGAGAATGCTAGGATTAGGACTGATGAGAATGATTTACCAGTTTACGCAAACTTTGATAGCTTGTTTGGACCCGCCATTTTGAATTTGTTTTTATCTATTTTTTTTAGTAATCGTACGAATCTTGACA
>KZ346177.1:38563-53611 GCA_002352805.1 Teladorsagia circumcincta | reverse complement strand
GGGGGATTGGGGCTGAGAAGAATTTCAGCCGACGACGCTCCAGGAAACGAGGTTCCCATCACAAGAGCTCGTGACGTCACACTGGCGGGAATTTGAACGGGTAATAGGAGTTTCGGTTTTTTTTAGTCTCTTTACAAAACAAGCGCTTATTTCTCGTTCCAGTCGTACTCATCGTGAACTATGTGCCTCAAGCTAGTGATTTATGAGAGGGATGGATACATGCTTTTTTCCGCGCAAGATTCCTGAGCTCAAGGAGGCCTGCAATAATCGCTTCATTCTGAAGCTGGTACGACGGATAAGTGGTGAATAGTTTATCAGAGACACTAGCTGTGACTATTCAAGATAGCTTTTGACTAGCGTCTCGGAGTCGTCGTAATGGTCTATGGTTTCTCGACGACCTCTTTGAGATCGCACCGTGCATCATGTTTTCATGGGAAAATCTTCTGAAGCCGTCGTTGGTTGAGGGGGAACCTCATGTAATTTTTCCGACAGATTAGAGAGTGCTCTTTAATATGAAGTTGGGCTCATTTGGTTCGATCTTGGAAAGGGGCAATTCATTTTGCTTCGAACATGGGTGGATGTGTGACTCTTTTTATGGCTCCCCTGTATACCTAGCGTGACGGGACCTGCACGATAAAAAGGTCGGTATCAGGACATCTGTCAACTATGAGCCTAAGCGATTCAACGTTCCATAACCCTGTCTGGGAGCTCTCAGACAATTACAGCAGCTCTGCTTTCCTATTTCCCTTCAAAAGGCTTAGTGCTAAGAACAAAGTGTATTGAATTCCATCTACAATCCATATCCCAGCGTCAGGGTAGGCGTGTAAGCGGAATAGACGTCGCTGCTGCCGTACTTGATAGAAGTTGCAATGATAAGTTGTTGCCAGCATTCTTCGCTGATATCCAGCAGTGTTTGTTGGAAGCAGCTTATCAACGCAACTTCTAACAAGTGCGGCAGCAGCCACGTCACTTCCGCTTACACGCCTACCCTGAGTCTGGGATATGGACTGTACACCCACACCCTTCAGTTGTCAGAAACCTTGGAATCAATGAGGTCTAGAATGTTCAGTTGTGCGCTACAGCAAGCACTTGTGAATAAATTACCAGCACGTTAATATCAACCAGGGTCAACCGTGCTTTGGTAATTTACCAACCAGAGGATGGTGTTTGCGATTATTGAACGAGCCGTTTTTGGGGTTTTTGGAAGGAGTCTTAGTCAGGAAAGAGGAGATTGGAGAGTGGTTGAATTGTGAAGCATTTGCCGTTTCTACATTCATGTGTAATCCCTCTCAATAACAATTTCTAAGGGTTGCCGGCATGGGGGGTAGGGGATGAGTTAATGGCACGTTTTCCGCGGCTATATGCAGCACTACTGTCCACATAATTCCTCAAAACTCCACGTCTCTATTTGGATGGATGACGCATCCTACGTGGTGAAAAATAGGAACATGAAACCACAGATGTGGGGTCTCATCCGTTAAGTGGGAAGGGGGCATTGCGAGGCACTTACTCCTCTGAAGCCACTTTAGCTCGAGGACAAGCTGTTATCGGCTTGAGTCCACGTTATTTCTTTAGGTATTTCGTAAAATGTATGTGTTCTAGTGCTGAATGACGTGAGTGTTCGTGAAAAGAAATATTCACCATGTGAGCAGCCAGGACTAATTGTAAACCTAGGGGCAGGGAAGGAGACCCGCAGGGAAAATGGGGACTGCTCACTGGTGAGGAGGTCTCCCTCTCGTCAGAGGCTTAGTCCTAAGGTTTACAATGCAAGAATTCTGAGGGTCTAATCGCGTTGAGCGCTCTAAAACGCAATGCCTCCCTCCTTACGGCCGACGTCAGACTCGCGCGATTCGCAAAATCTGACATCGGCCTACCGGATAAGACCCCAGATGTGTTTTTGGGAACTATTCCCTGCCAGGTACTGCTCCATAGACCCAGCAGGTCAGTAGGGAGCTATCGTTGCCCACTTTGGCGCTGGAGCGGTAATGCCACATGCCACTGCTTTTGAACGTGCGTTCTTGTCGTTTTCTCTGCACGCTCCACGACGAGACATGGGTGCCAGCTGTATGGAACAGCTGCGTTGAGTGCCAAAGTGGTTTGTGGTGGCTTTCTACAGACCGTGTTGAAGAGTCGTTATGTGGCGAAGTTGAAGCGTGCAGGAATTCGAGCGCTGAAGCAGCAGTTATGTATATGGAAGAACGAGGGTCGTGTAGGCTTTCTAAGAAGTTGCATTTCACAAGTTTCCCCCTTCGTCAGGGTTGACCTTTGATAACCTCTGCTAGATTTGACGTCAACTATTCGTACTTTGCACCAGCCGCGCACAAGAACTGAATTCTTCCCCCTTGATAGTGAAGAGGTTGAGTGAGCGCGTGGGCCCTTCTAAAGAAGCTATGGGTGGCTACATACCAGTACTGCTGATGACATCTGAATTTGTTTTCCTGATAAGATCAGATTCAGGTGAAAATCTTTGTGATTTTGTCCTTCGGTCAAATTGCATGCGAAAATCTTCATTGTTGTGTCAGTGTTTCTACTGTTAACACAGCTCACATGTCTTAGGACAGTTCTTTTTCATCATAGTCCTGAACCTCTCCATTTCACAGCGACCTCCGTCCTTTTGCGCTTCACAGTACTCGGCGGAGCTGCGATCCACACATTCCTGGAAACGTAATTTCATACATTCTGTATCAAATATTTTGAGCTGGTAGCAAGTTGTGAAAGCCTACTGTTGCTAGCACACACTGCTCACATATCGATTTCCATAAACAGTCAACCGTGAGAAAACTCCTTACCAGGGAATGCTCTCAACTTGCCATAGAACTTTGGATGGAGACCCAGGCAACTCGGTAGAGTACTGAGCACTAACAACAGCTATGTAGGCCAAAACTGCTACGCTACCTTTCTAGGCAAGCTGTGAGCGGTCAAAGTTGGTAGGAGATGCATTAAAAAAGTGAGTTGAGGCACAAAACTGTCGCCAGATCGCTTCTGCCTCGAATATGAATGTCATATTCGTAACCACGCTATCTGTTTACCCCTACATTTACTGTTCAAAGAAAAACTAGAAAGGCCGGTGCGGTTAGATTGGCTAGCCTCCTACAGCGACGCTTCCCTTTCTGTCAACTTTGACCACCATCGATTTGCTTGGAATGTTCACTTAGCAGTTTTGGTCTCAATGTATTTAACTAGCATTCATTACTCTATCGATTCATCCTATTCCCCATTCATAGCTCCATGGGAAGTTGAAAGCTTTTCCTGGTTAGAGGAATGGGTGGGGATCAGGATTGAATACTTTTGCACATAAAAGTGGGTGTAGAGATGCGAAATGGCAAGCCAGTAAAGAAAAGAGGAAGAAGCCGTCGACAACAGAGATCCCTTCTCAACACTAACGGAGGAGGCCGGCTTGGGAGGAAGGAGCTCAAAGCAACAGTCTCAGCAGGCATTCACCTTCCACATTAATGGTGTGGGACGATGCACCAGTCCTAAACAAGATATAAGAAGGGTGAGTGAGCAAAAGCTCGCCTTCGAAAGCCGCTAGAAAGGACGTTGGTCGCTTCGAGTGGGCGTGGTTGCGAATCGGCTGCAACACCCTCTGCCAATTTCCAACCATGCCCACTTCGAAGCCAATCAGCGACCATTCAAGCGGCTTTCCAGGGTAAAAACCCTGCAGGGAGTGCTGCTTTAACCCTTTAACGACAATGCGCTTTCGCAAGTAGCGGGCTCGTGGGAGTACGCCTCTATCCGCGCCCAACTCTCGCTCTACATTGGGTAAAATCGTCAATAAAATCACTTTTCTATCGGATTTTTGATTTTAGCAATATGCCTAGTATAGCTACTGTCCTAAGCTTTCATACTTATCATATAATGTAGTAAAGAGAATCGAACGTTTGAGAAGTGAAATCCTTCAAAAGTTTGTGTATACAGAAGAATTTTTGATACAGTTTAAACCCCTCCGTTTGTCTGAAGACTCAGGGAAGGTGAAGAAGTTCTGAGTAGTAAACGATCCTTAGTTTAATGATGCAAAACCCTAGTTAATTTGTAGGCGAGCTGAATTTCCCACATTATTAAATTTCTCATAACTAAACAATTATAAAATTTTTCTGTAAACCATACTCCATATAGATTTTATAAAACTTGCTTATAATCACTGGAATGGCAAAATCGCTTTAGAAGAGAGAAGAAGAGAATATTAAGGTGGCACCCGCCGGCGGGTGCCATTGTCGTCAAAGGGTTAACGACTTGCTAGCTATTCAGTCACATACGACCTCCCGCTTTGGGCGGCCATAGCCTATGTAGTGCTGATAACAACTCAGAGCCTTACTACCTCATTTCGAATCAAAGGCGCGACATCACCTCATCATCAACATTATGGCGTGGTTGCGGGCCCAGCCATGATGTTGATGGACGCGGTTTCTTTGACCGCCTAGTCCCGACTTGTGCCTTCGAAAAAGGAAAATAAGGCCCTTATACATTCGTCTTCAACGTTCAATGATGTCTTGAGAAAGTCTTTGAAGCTGCTACCACTTGACACGGCCCACATCACTCTGCTCCAAGGTTTCCCCAGAGAAGATTCACTTGAGTTGAAGCGTGGAGGGAGTACATAGACACGTCAAGTAAGAGCAAATTCCTCAACACATTTGCTCTGGTTTCATCCATTTTTCGTTGAAAGGAATGGCATTCCCGAAAACGCCCCGTCCTTCATACGCGATCTGTTTTTCTTCCAACCCCACGACCTACTACCAAAAGTCTACATATACACCTCCCCTACATAATCCTACCTTTGAAAAATGCTAAATATGACTTCTTCGTTGAGAAAGTGGCACTAGACGGTAACAAACCGCTCCTTTCTCCTCTCTCTTTCTCTTCTCTCTCTCTTCTCTCTCTTCTTTTTGAGCACATTCGCTTTGAAAGGTAGAGCCTCTGGCACAATTTCTAGCGGTGACAGTATTCGCCATGACTACAAACTGTAGTCGTCACGTTAGCCTTAACCGAGCGTGGATCATACAATACAATGAAGTGTGAACCAACAGAAGGATGATCTTCTTAAACGTGGAGTTCACGATGTAAATACAGCTTCTTATTAATTAAGGCAGGGGTGATGACACTGGCATTGATGGCATTGACGAGGAGGTGGAGGGTTGAAGAAAAATCAAGAAAAACGGCTTAGAACTCGAAAAAATGAGACCTCTTCTCTAATTTGCGCATCAGGCTAGTCTCATTGGTGTTTAGCTCATCATTGCCAATGCTCCCCCTGCTAGCGTGGTTAGAGTCAGACGACAAAGCGTGAGCCTATCGGAGCAAGCGTAGCGGCGCGAGCGGCGCGTGTCGGATGTGCTAGGCCGTTGAGCATACCCTTCGCTGCAAAACGCACATCGTCCCGCACCCTTGGCGGCCACGCCTGCCTTTCCAAAAGGTATGCTCTTCGACCTTCAACCTTATAGAAGAATCCTCCCGAATAAAGTAAGCAGGGGAAAATGATGAATCGACTTGAACTGAGAAAGCTGCACCCTTTCAGTAAGCTTTTAACCGACATGAACTGTTCTCTTTTCAAAAATTCAGCCTGGTTTTTGACACCACACATCATTTTTGACATCGCCAAATATGTGGCTGTGTTTCACTTCAGGGGCTAGGAAATTCAAAAAAAACAACAATCCCAACAGCAAAAATTTTCAGAATATATACCTACCTCAACTGCACCCTGAGCGAACGTGTGGACGATCAGCATCACACAGAGAAGATAGAAGAACATTATTGTTTTGGAGCTCGTCAGTGCCGACCTTTCGGCAAATCTCGGCTTTTGTATGGGGTTATACGTGGTAACGTCGATGGTCTCATGAGGTATTCGAGTGACGTAAAATGTACAAGGCTGACGTAAAATGTGCTAGCCTATGTCTGTCCAAACCTTGGATGCTGGATCTTCTATGTGTGCAACATAATTCGACCGGTCGTTTGTGTTGCATTTGTGTACACTATTGCATACACCGCCTCTAATTTGAACAGATATTAAACCAATACAACGGAGAAAAGCAGCAGTGCATGTTACGTCATCCGCATAACGCATCAATGGCCCCATAAAAGCGTCGAGATGAGCTTAGGTGTCAGTATACCACGAGGTCTCGAACGACAACATTCTTGCATCTCTGCTATGTGATGCCAATCGTCAGCAACCTCGCCCGTCAGCAATTCATCGCACTGCTTTAGATAAGTTATAAGTTATAAGTTTATTACGTCTGCGGAAGGCAAACGTGGGAAAGTAGCAACACAATGATGTGAATTACCAAACAAAACCTGTACAAAACCAACGAAAATAATACAAATTATGAATCAGCTTTTGATCAGTTTCAGAAAACATTAGGACCTGCCTTTGCTTAGCAGCAATTTGGCAACACGGCGTTTGAATTGGGCCAGCGACAAAGTGACGGGTAGCTCCTTCAGTAACTTCAAATAGTCAATACCGGCCCTGAAGGTGAAGCTCTTTGCCCTCAAATTAGATTTGGGGCGCGTCAACGAAGTCTTCATGGAACCTCCCCTAGTTCTCGAAGGTATCAGCTTGAATACATCGGAGGAAGCGTAGCCAGACTCATTCTGTACCAGTTTATGAACCATACAGAGGTCAAAAACTTTGCGCCTCACTTCTAAAGATGTCAGTCCCAGGTATTGATCCCTAATGGCCGCTTTTGGTATTTTGGAGTACAGAAAACCAAATATTCTGATGAGCATTTTACGAGTAAAATTGTTTTGAACTTTCTCAAGCGCATAGACATGCTTCCTCTTAGTGGGGTTGAATACCGTAGTACTGGATTCACTTAGAGGTCGCACATACGACTTGTAAGCAGTAGTAAGACTCTTTTATTCGCTAAGGACAAGCCTTTGAAAATTTGAAAAGTTCGTAAGTTAGCCATTCTGATCCTCATTATGATGTGTTCCGTGAAGTCCAATTTATTGTTGTAATGGAAACCGAGATCCCTGACAGATTCGACAGCGGAGAGCGGCACGCCATCTACAGTGTACGATCGCATCGAAGGAGTAGTTCCAGACATTAGCTGCATAAAGACTGTTTTGTTTGGAGCTATCGGCAGTTGCCACTGCTTGGACCAGCTAACAGTTAGATCGATCGCTTCCTGGAGTACTTGGGAATCCATCACTGCTGAGATTGGTCTATAGATTTTTATGTCGTCTGCATATATCTTTGCCGTAACACCTGCATCACTGAGCATGTCGGGGAGTTCGGCCGTAAAAATATTAAAAAGCACCGGTGACAGCACACCTCCGTGGGGCACACCACTGATCACCCGCCTAACATCTGAGAAAGACCAGCCAGTTTTAACCTGGAACGTTCTATCACTTAAATACTCTGAAATCCACTTCGTAAGGAGCGGATGAAATCTGAAGGCTTCCAGCTTGAAGATCAGCTTTTTGTGTGAAACTCTATCAAACGCTTTTGCAAAGTCGAAATAAACGACATCGCAGGAGAGCTTGTTATCAAGAGCTACAGTCCAATCGTTGAGGCATTCGATCAGATTTGTTTCAACAGAACGACCTGTAGCAAAGCCATGCTGGTGCCTTGAAATGAGGCGATTCGCCGTTAAGTGACAAATAACATGCTCTTTCAAGACTTTTTCGAAGAGCCTACAGAAAAAAGATGTAATACTTACAGGGCGATAATTTTCGGGGTTCCAGGAAGGCTCCTTCTTTAACAGCGGCGTAACAAAAGAGTGTTTCCATCGCGTGGGTATCTCTCCAAAAGACAACGAATGATTGAAGATATAAGCAAGTGGAGCACTGATGACAGCAGCTATTTTCTGTACGACAAAGAATGGCAGAAAATCTGGAGTAACTGAAGAAGAACCAGGCCATTTCATGATTAGCTCATACAGCGAAGAGGCGGCAAACCAGGGAATATACCTCATGGGCTCAACAGATGGGAGGACGAAATTGGGGATGTTCCCGCCATCTTCTTGGAAGACACTCTCGAAGTGCTCGGCTAGCATATTGGCTTTATCCACTGAAGAGATTGCAACAACTTCACCTTTCCTCAGACAACCGATTCGCTTAATGTCTTGAATTCTTCTACTCAAATATCTATAGAAGCACCTAACATTACCTGATTCAATAATTTTTCTCTCTACATAGTCATTATATTTTTTGAGTTGTGTGTAAAACCTTTGCGTAAAGGTTTTGTATTCATCCCAGTTCCCAAATTGCCTGGCTTCGTTAAACAAACACTCTCTGTGCTCCCACATATTTTGTTTGGGAAGGCGGACTGAATTAACACAAGGAACCTTCCTCCAAGGGACAAAGTAGTCAATCGCGCCATGCAGGACAGATAGGAAAAGCTCGTATTTCTCGTTTACACTACTTCTGGACTCAAGCAGGGGCACCCAGCGTATATGAGCCAAACTTTGGCATAAGCTTCCGAAGTTGCAGTTAGAATACACTCGCTTGTAAACGTAGATAGAAGAGGACACCATGGCTGTTACTTCCTGAATAATATAACTGCGGAAAGAAGAATGCCAGATGCCTGGAGGCAAATTATTACACTATCCTGCCCATCTCCGAGCAGAAAAGGATGCAGTGGAATGGTCCAACCTCTGCGGCGCATATCTTGAAGCTGTACGAGCGGCTCGTCGACTCGAAATTTCGGGAGCTGCTCCCTATCTCGCAGGAACTCAGGTTCATGCCTGAAAGATCCACAATCGCCAGGCAAGTGATGGCGATGTATCGGGAAAATCGGCTGCTCTGCTACCTAGCCTTCCTCGATCTATACATAAAAATAATAATAAGGGCGTTTGATCGGGAGCCTTAACTTAGAGAGAGGAACATGCCAGAACACCTACTCTCTAGTGAGCGGCGTGCATAATGGGGCTAGCAGCAATGCCAGCCCGCAAGGTTTGACGAAGGAAGTAGATATCAGATTGTGGTGCATCAAGCATCAGCTTCAAGTCCCTTCCCCTTCCTTCTGACACTAGAAGTCTTAGTGAATGGGATCACTGAAGACCATATTCTACGCTGACGACATCGCCATGATAGCAGAGAGCAAAAAAGAACATCAAGTCAAGGTGCGGAAGTGATATAAAATCCAGACAGAAGGTGGGCTCCGGCTAAGGGTCAAGGAGACCAAGTTCCTGAGCTCCGAACAGGGTACGGAGCCGCCCGTGGACGGCCACGGTGAAACCATCGGAAGAGTGAAGGACTTTCTACACCTCGAGAGCGATCTGCCTGTTGACGGTAGTGTTGAGCAGGCGGTGACTATGGATTCGAAGCAGGGTGAAATCGTAACGAGGACATGGCCGCAGCAGTACGAACCCCGACCCCTCGAGTCGGTATCTTGGTACGACCCCAACTATTTACATTATACATGCTGAAGTACATACACATAATGGAAGTAGTTGCGGTGCTGTTGTTGAAATTAGCTCATTGTTGGAGGTTTCGGTGTGAGTCCGCAATTCCATTATATACACAATTTCGGATGCACGCCAAACAATCGTTTCCCAAAGCAAGTTCTGAATTAGAACTTTCCAACTGCAAGATCAGGAACTCTGAATTTCTCCTTATTCGGAACAAAACAGAACAGGGTTACATACAGTGATGAATACCCACTAAAAAGGGCAATGCTCGCCAATAGCAGTTTGAACTGCTTACGATTAGATATGTAAGGCAAAAGTCACAAAACTCGAGATAAGGGGTAAAAACAATGGATAAAAGAGACCAAAGAAGGGAGGCAATGAGGAGGACATCAAGTTTGAAGGATGGCGAACGATTTACCGACAGTCACAGCGCCGTTTATTCCTGGCTCTGATTTGCTGAAACAACGCTCCAAACCATCGAAATCTACAGACTCGTTGAAAATGTACTATTCTGCCATCTTATAACGTTTCGAAAAGCATGTGATAGGCTAGATAGAGCTAGGTGTGCTACTACGAAACAGCATCGAATTGCTCTAAAAGCCTTACACTCAGAGAAAGAGGGGCTCTCAAATTTTGTCGAGTCAGGGTCGAGTACGCTGAAATTTTCATGCGAGTATTGACCAATTTAAAGGCAATATCTCTCCAGTTCCATAGGATTCTGAAAAATTTTTATGGAATTGGAGAGACAAATTCAAAAGCGGAAGGTTTTCTTCCTAACACTATGTTTAGCTTCATTCGAAACTTTTCAGTTGAGGAGATAACTGCGTCGAGGATCTATCGAGGACGTTTTTTGACTACACAAGAAGTCACTTCCTTCTTCACCATCGCAAGTCAATTTATTGGCAACTCTCAAAATGTGTCCAGAATAAATCCTTGAACGTAAGAGATAAAAAAAGGGCACTCGTCATCGTCGTCTCAGTATAGGATGTGCATCCGACCTCCACTCAAAGTTGCAGAGTGGATTAAAAGGTGTTATACGATGGTGACTTGTTGACAGATAATGTATGGTAGCGAACACATTTGTTAACTCCTGAGCCTAAGAAGCAGCTTCCTTTGCTGAGAGCCTTTCATTCACTTTTGCTGTTTTTGCGACAGCGTCCCTAATAACAGCGCCATCCTTAACAAGGTGCGAAGGGCGGTAGATAGAGCTGATGCCTTCGCAGCGCGTATGCCCATGTAACACCATTCCTTGCAGATGAACTTCCATTCTTTATACTGCTTTTATATACGTGCTTCTCATAAAGGTAGAGAAATGGACATATAAATCTGCAAAGAATTTTTCAATTTCTGTTACGCCACATCCTCCCCCTCCTATCTCCACTAAGATGCCACTGATGTGCTCGTTCCTTACCTCCAACTATGACCCCTATGGCTTATGATATCCTGTCGAGGAAATCCTCGACCGATATTCACCCTGCTCCGAAGGGCAAGGTGAGCGAGGAGCTCTAAAGAAGAAGTGGAGCAACCTGATCAAGAAGGATTTAAGTAAAGTCAAGGCTATAGCAGAAGATGTCCTGGACAGATTAAAGTACGCCTGGCAAAGGCAGCGGACCTTGCGACTGCACGAGACTAGCGCCACGTAGAAGAAAAAGAATCCTACTAACTATAAAGCGCTTCGTATGTCGTTCTGTGTCGTTCTGTCTGTCGTTCTGTCTGTCGTTCTGTATGTCTGTCACGAAATTCCCTAGCTCTTAAGGATCTGCCTGGAGAGACCGGGTCAAGTGTGGGATGGGTGGGCAAGGTCTCGCGAAATTCAAAACACACATCAGCTGGGCGTAATCCCGCCCACAGTGGGCGTGGCATGCATCGAAATGAACCGTACTGACGACCATGATTTCGAGATCTACTACAAAACAGCCTCGAAGCTGGGCAAAAAAAAGTGGGCACAGGTGTGCATTTATAAGCCGAATTGAAGGGAGCCCCGCCTCTAGTGAGAGCGGCGTTCTCCAAAAAAGTGGTGTTTTATCAAAAGGTTCATAACTCGCTTTGAGAAAGCCTACAGAGCAGGAAAAGAATTGGTGAAGGGAAGCAATGTCTAAGGTATTCAAAGCTTACATGACATTACTGGAGTACCGCTCTGAGTGGGTGGAGCATGAACAACGTCTGAAGTGGACAACGTTTTCTACAAGTCCTCATAATCGGTTCTGAAAAGCCTTGGGAAGCGGGAAAAAGGTGGTTAGAGGTCAGAGGAGGAGGGGAGGCTAGATATTAGTGGTGGGCGTGGTGTCCACAAAAGTGGGCGGAGTTTGCAACCGAACTCGTATCCCTGTTCCAAGAAGTCTCAGAGACCGGAAAAAAAAGGCTGTAGAGTTCAGCTACGCATGGGACTTGCGCAAAAGTGGGCGGAGTTTGCTACCAAACTCCTATCTCGGTTCCAAGAAGTCTCAGAGACGGGGAAAAAAGGCTATAGAATTTGGTCACGGATGAGAGGTCAGCAGTTATAGGTGGGCGTGGCTTGGCGGAGTTTGCAAACAGGCTCATTTCTCACTTCCAAGAAGTCCCAGAGCTTAGGAAGAACGGCTGTAGTTTGGCCACGGATGGGACGCCAACAACTATGAGTGGGCGTGGCTTGCACAAAGTTATCCACGTAAAATTATAACTCGGTTCCAAGAAGTCCCAGACGGTGGAAAATGTTTGGTTACGGATGGGAGCACAACGCCTATAGGTGGGTGTGGCCTGCACAAAAGTGGGCGGGGTTCGCTTCCAAACTTATAACTCGCTTCTGAGAAGTTCTGCAGACAGGGAAAGTAGGCTGCAGAGTTTGGCTACGGATGGGATGTCAACATCTATAGGTGGGTGTGGCTTGCACAGAAGTGGGCGGAGTTTGCTACCAAACTTATAACTCAACCAACAAAAATGTGGATAGAAGTCAGAAGAAAGGGGAGTTCAAGTTACAATGCTGGTGTGGCATACACCCGAGTGGGCGGAGTTTGCTACCAAACTTATAACTCAACCAACAAAAATGTGGATAGAAGTCAGAAGAAAGGGGAGTTCAAGTTACAATGCTGGTGTGGCATACACCCGAGTGGGCGGAGTTTGCTACCAGGCTTATAACCCGATTTCAAATAGTTCCGGAGACCGGGAAAAAAGTGGGATGGGGTTGACGGAGGGAAGGGGCTAACTGCTATGGGCAGGCGGAGCGTGCATCAAAGTAGGAGAGGCTTGCCTCAAAGCTTATAAATCGGCTCAGAGACAATTTACAGACAGGGAAAATGTGCGAAGAGGATGGCGAGAAAAAAAGGTCAAATGCCATTGGTGGGCGGTACTTGCACTAAAGCGGGCAGAGCTTCTCATAACATTTGTATATTGGTCCAGAGTCAGCCCGGAGTCCGGGAAAAAGCCGACAATGGCTGAGGAAGGAGTGAGTAAAATTTAGCCATAGGTCTGTGGGACACGTGGCGTGCTGGGAGGGGCTGAAATCCTTTGCTACAATACAGTCCAGGGATAGCATAGAGAAAGAGAAGAAAGCGGATAGAATCTAGCTCAGAAGAGCAAACCAACTGTTCGTGGTGTATCGTGCTAAATTTGAGAAATTTTCCACACTGCTTCATATCGCCGCAGTACGGTTTTGTGCGCGCATCTGCGTGCGGCGCCAACTGGTAATAATAATAAATTGAATCTTCGTAATCTTCACACCACGTCGCATCACCACAAGTTCGAAGGAGATCATGATTCTCGAAATATGTGGGTGCAAATTTCACTCGAATTTCATTTTTGCCCAATAACTTGGACATTTTACATTGTATATTGTGAAATTAGCAACTACTGGGAAGCCGTAGCCTTGTTTATTCCAAATTACCCTCAACTTTCCAAAATACCTGAGTTTTTACATGAAATACACGTTTAAATTTCAGTAATAGTTCATTGATGGCGTAACAAACTATCACTACGGCTACAAATCACGAAAAAAAATGAAATTTCAGTTGGTGCTATCGCAAGATCGGTCCCAGGACATACCTTAAGAGGGAACGGGAAAATGGGGATTGCTCACGCGCCCTGAGTCTCTCCTCCATATGTGATTTTGATGCTTCCTTACACACACATTCATGCGGAGGGGTCGTATCAATATCCCGAAAAGGAAGAGATCGTAAAAATTTCGAAAAAGTGCCGACAGTATGGTTGACCCTATCTATGACATTGACAGAACGGTAGGCATAATTTCTTGGCAAACCTTTTACACATTCCTATTTTGGTGGTAAGTGCGATCCGATTGAATCAACCAGCTCAACTGCTTCGGACTTCAGTAGAGGTTCCATATGGTGCAAAACTTTACCGACTGTGCCTTTCAAAGCGCTATCGAATTACTACATATTACATATAATGTGACCAAGGATTGCAGAAGTCTACTTGGAGTTCTAAGCGACCGGCACGAGTACATAATACAATTATTCGAAGATCACTGGTAAAAGCATGTTTTGTCTGCTCAAATGTTGCATTGGGTTCTAAGAAGTAACTCAATGGTATTTTTATACCCCATGTGAAGAACAGCAAAAGATGCTGAAAAGCACATCCCGGGATTAGTTCAGGCGGATGAATTCTTTCAGTGGCTAGGATAGAGCTGCTCACGAAGGTCGTGTGGTCAGATGCTTCACTGTCCCGGCTTTGAAATGTGCGAGAAGGGCTCTATAATTTCGATTGGTTTTTTACATCCGCTGGTGTCTGGCACCTCTCACCCGTTACGCACTCTCACCTGTGCTCTCTCTCTTCTATGCTCGCTCTTTCACTGCCTTGGCACACCGAATCAAGGAGCTGATTGATCTCCCAACTTTAGCGTTTTCGACGGATTCTTTTACCTTCTTTCTTTTTGCTGGTATTAGGTCGGTCAAAAAGTATCCGCCGTTTCGAAGGCCTAACTTTGAAACGACACAACTCTGCTGAAATACAACCTTTTGAGTTGGTTAAAATACCATTATATCAACCATACTGTTGTCAATCATACCTGAGCGAAGGTATTCTTTTCTGGTAGGAATTTGAATTATTCTAGGTTTACAGAGTTAGGAAGGCAATTTTGGCATACTTTTGTTTCGGAAGCGCTTTCTCTTCCAAGAATGGCGTCGAAGACCGGAGAATGGGTACTCTATAAGAGACATACCTGCACTATATAAAAGAATGTAGAACAGCCTCGAAGCCGTAATGAATAAATTTCACAAAGCGCTTCTTGCGGTGGGCCGTCTAGCGCCATCGCGGTGAGAGACCGATTATCACTTTTTTCCTTTCAGCAGGCTACCATCTCAGCAGTTTTTTTTGCATTATGTTCTATTCTTATCGGAAAGATTTCGGAGTAGTCGACTGGCTCGATCCCCGGACTTTGCAATGAGCAGCGCCATCAGATATTAAGAGAAACCACAGTTGGGGGTGCTCTGGGTTCTGAGATGCTGAAAGGTAACTTATTCTCGTCCACTCATCGAGCTACCCATTCATTAGTAGCGTGCAGAACCACAGTTTTATACTTTAGTACTAGCCATCTCAGAAAGGGTCTCCTCCTGTTGCAATGAAGAATCCAAGTGCACACCTGAGCCTATTCCCCATTGTCCTGAAGTACAGCCTATGGAGGAATTTCCCTGGTTCACGGCCTCCGGCTTGTACGACCTAATTGAAAAATGGCCTGGTTCCTCTTCTGTCACCCCCGATTTTCTACCGTTCTTTG